>JACEGR010001866.1:0-148275 GCA_014170235.1 Listronotus bonariensis
CTTTATACATATATCAGAACATCACAGTTATAGCGGCTCTCAGTGTATTCACATTAGCCACTTAATAGTGATCTGAAGCATTGCTTTCGAAAAGAGATTAAGTGAGCCTCAAAAGGATCTATACGAGTATGAGAAACATTCAATATCGCTAGGGAGCGTGAGGAATGGGGAGCTACGAAACCTAGTTAGTCCGATGAGATTGAACTGAAAATAGCTGATTACTTCTAGCGATCGAGCAGGGATTTTTTAAACAAATTTGCCCAAGAAGAACGGGACAATCAATGTTTCCATTGATTAATTTATGAATAAACACAAATCACTAACCGCCCTTCTAACCTCCAGAGGTGGCAGGTTAATATGAGAGGAGACTTCCGACCTATCCCGCATGTTCAGTTTAAATGAAATGATTAAAATTTTATCTTTTAATATCACAAACTGAAAATAGTTTGACATATATGTCATGAGTGACATATTTACTTAGGATCTGATATTAATATTTTGTAAGACAAAAATTGATTGGATTTTTAGTTTCCTGAAGTTACTTCGTATCAAACAAAGGCAACCCAGAGTTATTGAGTTAACTGAAATTATTGCCACAATTATCTTTATTTATTAATATATACGCACTTTCTTTGATTTTGCGTTTTTTAATTTTTTATGCTAAAATACTCAAAAGCATTCCAGTTTATTCTGTGATTGTTATCAAAAGTAAAATCAAAAAGAAAGTGCGTATATATTATTAAATAAAGATAATTGTGTAGCATCAATTTCAGTTAATAATTTAAATAACACTTGGTTGCCTTTGCTTGATACTGAAGTATCTTCAGGAAAACTAAAAATTAACAACTCATCACCTTTTTGTCTTACAAATAATAAATACACCAGTTACTTATGTCCTCATAACTTATATTTCAAACTATTTTAAGTTCGATATTAAAAGGCATAAAATTTTAATCATTTCTAATTTAAATATTAGTTAATTTTTTATTTTTTAACTTGACAACGGTGGCGGACTTGCCACCGAAACGTCGTTTTTAATTGGAATTTTTGGGGGTTTTTCTTTATTTTGTTTCGAGGCGACCGGCCGGTTCATAGGGATCAATAGAGGGGCTGAACAGGGTCAGCTCGTGCTTCTCGGGACCAGGACCGAAGCGTGTACCCAACAAAATGACCATCCAATAAATGGAAATCCGCCTAACCAATATAGAGCATATCTTCAATAAAAATCTCTAAAACAACGTTCTATATACATGTCACTTACAACGTTTTTACACGGAAATAAGTCTCATGACGCCTTGTTTAACGGGTCAAAGGTCTTTTATTGTGACTTGATTAGAGAGAGGACAGAATGGTTTTAAACAACTTTTAGGTTTTTATAAAAGTTACCATGATTTAAGGGTATTCATTTTGTGAGGGCTAATTGCTTTCTTGGTGGGGCTAATGCGCCGTCGGGGGGGGCTAAGCCTCCCACAGCCCTCCCTCTTATCGAGCCCCTGCTTTTGACTTGTAATCACTTTGCCATCTCCACAAGGACAAAATTGTGAGAGATTTGCGAAGAACAGTGAGGGCTTATGTGTATGGAGTATAAAGAACAATTTTTATGGAAATCAACCTTTAGACCAGGTGTCGGTTAGAACGTTGTTCCGGCATATCCTTCAATTTAAATAAGTTATTACGTCACCGCTCAGTCACACAATGTTGCAGCTGCCTCACAGCATACGAAACCACTTTGTCCAACGTAAATGCGATATAAGCATGGATGCCAAACATCTCCCTCAACGTGTCCTCGTAAGTGTTGGCCTCCATATTTCCATCGAGGAGATTCTTTACCATATCCAAAAACGCAGGATAATAATCCTCCAACTCTATTTGAGGTTTTGGCTTCAGTCTAAGAGCGATGGCTTCAAAGGTGCTGTCTCTTTGCGGTTAGAACCGTTTTTCTCTTCCTGCGCTATTTTCACTGCCCGCTCGTAGATTCTTATGTAAATTTTAACAAATTTTAACTCTTCATTAAATTCTACATTAAAAAAATATACTAGACGTCAATTATAGCTGGTTTTTAATTAAAAGTAAATATATACAGGGTGTTCATTTAAAAACTTACCAATCAAGTTATCTGCGACAGAGACCGTTTTAAGAAAATCGCAGAAACACGTCTGAATATTTATTAAGGGGGACGGTTTTATTTACAAAAAATGGAACGGCGCCCTTTAACTCAAACCAGGGGCCACTACCCAAAATTCTTAATTAAGAAGAGGGGTCGTGTGCTACATCATTGTAAAGCTTCTGACGAGTACTTTATTACTCTAGATTATATAGTCAATACCTTTACCTACTACAAAATGGCGCTTTCGATGGCGGTAAATAAATATTACCTGAATACTGATTTGGATGGACATATTTCCGAATCTAATAAACTTGGATATGCTTAATGTGATATTCCTGTTAAAGGTCTTTAAAAGATCTTTTTAATTGTGATATATTGTACAAGGTGCTTCATTAAAAAATATATACTTTTTTCCTAACCGGTAAACTATCACCAGTAACACAATAAATAGATCTTTAAAGAGCTTTAAGAAAACTACCTACCTTATGTGCATCTAACTTTAGTAATTATGCCGTTTAGGGTTTTCTGCTGTTTTTATGATTTTTAAAAATAGTTTGGCTTACATGTTATCTCCTATTTGTTTTTGTAAAACAAAAATTTGAATTTTTGGTTAGTCAAGTCTCTTTTTTTTAAATTGGCTTTATTAATGAATTAAAAAACTAATAACCCTTTGACATATTTTCGATGTTGCAAAATGCTCTTCATATTTTACTTGCAATAAATGACGTTTCTTTAACCTTGTTTGCAAATATGAGGTTATAAAACATGAAATTTCAATTTTCTTCTAAATTTCTCAATTTTTTAACAAAAATATTCAGAAAAAAAAGATTTTCACTTAATTTTGGATGTGATTTTGACAAAAATTAACTCATTTTACGTATTCTACCCCGCCCAGCATCCTTTTCACATCCCGCTCCCGGAAGTTTGTTAAGTTATAATTAATTAAAAACGGGATATTTTGTCTAAAATCAGTCAGTATCAACAAAGGTAATTATATAATAGTCTTTGGTATTAATTATTTTTAAAAAATCATAAATACGGCTGATAACCCTATTCGCCCCTTTTCCCTAACTTTATTAGTTTTGGAAATATGGTCATCCAAATCAAGTATTCAGGTAATATTTAAAGTTCCGCTATTTTGTAATAGTTAAAGGTATTAACTTTATATTCTAGGGTTATGTTATAAACTACTCGTCAGGAGCTTTAAAATGGTGTATCACTCGACCCCCTTCTCATTTAAGAATTTTGGGGTCGTAGCTCTGGTGGTTAAAAGGGGTTGAAGGGGCGCTGTCAACTTTTTGTAAAAACCTTCCCCCTCAATAAATATCTTGACGTGTTTCGGCAATTTTCCCAAATCTGCCTCTTTTTGTAGATAACTTGAGTGGTAAGGTTTTAACTGAAACTAAAATAAACCAAGTGTTTGACCTACCTATTAATAGATCTTAATAAAAGGGTAATTTGTAAACGGCGGCAACCCGATTTTGACGAAATTTGGTAGGGGTTTGGGGGCGATCACGAATTCGAGAATTATGGCGGAAACGTTTCGTTCTCGAGATATTCATCATCAAAGTTCAAATTTGAACTAAGCTTATTTTCACTATATTCCCCTTCTTTTGAACACAATTCTAATTTGAAAGCTAAAGTGTCACAAAATGTTTGATTTTCACTCTTCAAACCCCGTTTTGCGTATTTACATACTTATTTTTGCATTAAATTGCATAGCTATACTTTGAATCATTTCAATCCCAGTGTGCCAAGTGAAGCTCTATGCGTATGTATGGTTGCCGCATTATCAAAGAAAAGCCACGCAATTTATTGCAAAAATAATTATTGTGTGACACTTTAGCTTTAAATCCAGAATTGTATGCAAAAAGAAGGAGGAATATAGTGAAAATAAGCTTAGTTTAAATACCAACTTTGATGATGGATATCTCGAGAACCAAACGTTTCCGCCAAATAATTCTTTCAGATTCGTGACTGCGTCCTAAAAACCCTCCGTATACCAAATTTCGTCAAAATCGAGTTGCCGCCGGTTTCAGAAAATTACCATAAAAAGAAATTATAGTATTTATCACTTTGAAAATGACAAAGTTATTTAAAATAATTAGTATTAATATATTATTTTCTAACTTTAATTTTTTACTGTTAATAATCTACAAGAACTAAAAAATATTGCATATTTTGGTATAGAAGTGTTTAAAAATATCAGGTTTCAGTTAGTTTTTATAATTGTACTTTCTTAATAATGGCTATACATACATATATGTATAAAAATATAATAATTAAGGGCAACGTTAAAAACACCCTGTATATTCAAAAACCTATCAGCGTCTAGGTAGACCGGTTCAAGCCAAATAAACCTATCTTCTCTTGAAGATACCCATAAACGTAGACGATTTCTTTTAAAAACAAGTAAGTAATGTTATACACACATGGTAGACTATTTTGTTAGTATTTATATAAAATTTTAGTACCCAAGTACCATTCCAAATATACTACGTTTATAGTAAATAAACTAGTAGGTAAAATATGACTTACTTTGTTTTTAACAACACCGGATTTTTACGGTAACTAGGTAAACCATCGGCGAGACCAACAAACCGAACTAAGGAAGTGAAACGTTGCGTAAACCGGGCGCACCAGACGCCGGCCACAATGTTGCCAGATTTCTTTTTAATATTTCTTTTTGTTCTCGACTGTGCAAAGATTATTATACAGAGTGTCCGGAAATTACAGTGTCGGATTTCTGTGGGCGATTCTACTCGAAAAATTAATGCAAATATTAAAATTGTAAAGAAGCTTTTCTTTACAATTTTTTCAGAAAAATCAAAAGTAATAACGGAGGTACAAGGATGTTTTTGTTATTTTTTCTAATAACTTTTTTCTTAGTGTATACTGATTTTCTCCAAATTTTGCATACATATCACCAGTGATTCTTTGGATTCGCCCTATTAATTTGATGCCAGTAGTCAATGCCAGAGGGCCTAAAGCAAAGAATACCAATCCATAGAACCCTCACAAGTGAGATTTCAGCGTACCCTAAAAATTTTTAGTACCTACCCTGACCAACAGATGGCGAAAGTAGTACGATGTCGCTTTGCTAATACGATTACCATTAGAAATTGATAGCAGTCGCTGACGAGCAGTCGGCCCGATCAGTTAGAGTGAGGATATACGCAAAAATTAATAAAAATAAAATCCCCCGATAAATGGTAGTATCCATAAGATTATTAAATTTATGATTTCAGAATAGGATATATCGATGGGTTTTTGACAAAACATCGTATGCGACATTCGTCAGTTTTACGGGAAACGTTTTTTTTCATCGAGTTATTTTGAAAACAAAGTTGGTAATTTTTTTGTACATACATTAGTGCCACGGCTTTATTTCAGATGAAGATATGTTCTATATTGGTTCGGCGGTTCATTTAATTAATGGTAGTTATTGGGGTACACGCCAAAAATTAAATTAAAAGTACCAAAAAACCAAAAAAATAAAGCAAGGAAATAGAGAACTAAAAATCGACGTTTCGGCCAGGCAAGTCTGCCACATCGTTGTCAAGATAAATTGAATAAAAATAAAAAATTAAAAATTAACTATTATTTAGTTTTAGAATTTTAAAATTTTTAGCCTTTTTTCAGGTTCTGAAAATTTTGACATTAAATGTTAAATATGTTTGTTTTGTAATTCAAGAAGAAATCCAAAATAAAAACATTCAGATCTCGGTTTTTCTTTAAAAATAATGCGATGGGAAGAAAAAATCGTTTCTCGTCAAGGCTAGTTTATATTTATAAGGTTTGCGACATATCCTCAACTTTTAGGCGGTTCGAGGTCGGGGACGCAAGGAAAGGCACGCCACGGAGAAAAGTTGGCAAGACTGGGTAAAATCAAAGCTGATGATGCAATCCATTGGCGTCTGGAATTTGCGCATTTCATTTTTGCATTGTTTTGGTAGTGATATTTGATGAAAGATGTAATTCCAAATGTTTTTTATTTAAAGTAAAAGAATTTACAACTTAATAATAATTAAAAGCTGTTGTATAAACGGTTGTTTCTCACTAATACAATAAACTGTATATCTCCGGCACTGAACAACATGGCCGAAAAATGGGAGATGTGACGTCATAGCACGTCAAAGCAATATGGCCGAATGTCGTGACCTTATATAGACCGACTTGGGTTTCCTGTAAAATTGGCGAATGTCGCTTACGATGTTTTGTAAAAACGCATCGATATATCCTATTCTGAAATCATAAATTTAATAATCTTATGGATACTACCATTTATAGGGGATTTTATTTTTATTAACTTTTGCGTAAATCCTCACTCTAACTGATCGGACCGACTGCTCGTCAGCGACTGCTATCAATTTTTGATGGTAATCCTATTAGCAAAGCGACTTCGTACTACTTTCGCCATCTGTTGGTCAGGGTAGGTACTAAAATTTTTAGGGTACGCTGAAATCTCACTTGTGGGGTTCTATGGATTGGTATTCTTTGTTAAACTGTCCTTCACTTTTGAAAAAACGTTGGAACATTTTTGTTTCAATCCCTCAGTAAATTTGAGCATAAAAAATTATTTTAAAAAAGTCCTCTTGTTGCATTGACTAAAAATGAAGAGTTTTCGCGAAATACGACTTTAAATATTTACGTTCGTTTAATTCGAAAATCTGATTTTTAAAATTACTAAACGCAAGCCCATGAAAACAAACGCTTTGGTTTACATGCTGTTAGGTTATTACTTCTTATTACATTGTATTGTATTATAAGTTTTGACAGATAAAAGTTAGTAAAAAAATACAATAATTTGCCTTAAAATTTAATATAAAAAAAAATTGTTTAGGCCGCTGGTATTTTCTCATTTTCTACTCAAGGTAAAGTACTTCAGACTTATATACGTTACGTTATACTTGTATTTATTTTCCAATGAAAACATATTTTTTAAATCACAAAATTACGCCAAAATCAGTGGTAATATTTAATGGTATTTTAATTATGAAAAATGAATGTTTTCTTGAAATACGCAGTAATTTTTATAAAATTAGAACTACTGCGCCTCCTAAAAAAAAATGAAAATATCGATTATCACCATATATCTCGAAAATGGTCAGCGCTAACCGTCAGTTTGAGCCATTATTACCTTTTCAACAAAAAAAATGTGATTGGATATTGGATTCTCTGATTTTAGTTCTTCTCATAATTTTAGTTTCCATTAACGACAAAAAAATATTTTTGAACAAATTTAATATTTTTTGCATTGAATTGTATGTGTTCAGAGTTATTTTTGGTCTCTGTCTGGGGTGGACCCAGAGGTCTTTCTATATATAGTTCTCGCAACATACGGCCATATTGGTTTGACGTCACAGTGACCATTTTTCGGCCATGTTTATCAGAGCCGGAGAAATACAGTTTATAGTATTATTTGAATAACCGTTAACAAAATATTTTTTTTAATTATTAATAACTCACAACCTTTGAATTTAAATAAAAACCTTTGGAATCACATCTTTCTACAAATATTACTTTAAAAACAATGCAAATGAAAAGCCCAAATTCTATAGACGCCACTGAATTAATCATCAGCTGTCCAAATATAATGACTTTACCCAGTCTTGCCAGGGGCGGTCATAAGGGTCAGGAGGCATGGGGGCCATGGCCCCCTTTCACGCCACATCCATTGCAATTAAATTAGAAATTTGACTAAATTACACACCAAATTGCAAATATGGGCATTTAATGTTGATATGGCCCCCTCAGAAAGTTAATATGACCGCCCCTGAGTCTTGCCATCTTTTTCCCGGTACAGTGCTTTCCCCTTTTTGTGTCCCCGACCTCGAACCACCTAAAGTCGAGGATCTGTCGCAACCTATTCCAAGTATTATATAAATTAACCTTTGGGTTGAACCCAGGTTTTTGGACAGATAGAAGTTTTTTTTTTTTAAATTTGGTTTGCTTCTTAACCCTTTATCATTTTTTCCATGTATAAATAAAACATAACTTTCTGATGACATTTTAATATGACATTTTAAACTAAGTAACTATCTAAAACTAACACAGTAATAATACTCTACCGTTGCGTATACGCGCAGCTTTGTCAACCAGTAAAAACCCCAGAAAATATTTCTCTTTTTATCGGCAACTCTGCCATTGCCTCATTTATATTCTTGTTCTTCCCAAACAAAGTTACTCATTAACATTTTTCATTAACTGAACACAGATGTTTTTAAAATATTACTTTATTGCCCTATTTTTAGGTAAAACGTTTATGCAAGCAGTCCAAGAAGTTATATAATTTTCAGTGATATATATGTACTTATATATTGTATTTTGCTTTTTTAGGCCGGCTTTTATTTTCAATCATAGCTAGGATCAATATTGAATCCGCCCACTATAAACCGTACGTTTTAAGTATTCGCATTCTAGTGTTGACATAACATAAACCTCTCTGGACGTTTAGACCATTGTTTATTTATAAATAATGAAGAGACTAACCTCCAGGAAGACAAATCAATGTTTGCCGCGCGTTATACACGAATACCTACCAAAGGAAAAATATAGATAGGTATATTATTTGGTCAATTTCATGGTATATTTAATATTGGGCTTACAACGAAGATAAAATCATTATCTTTAAATAGTAAAGACACTGATAAACCAAATACATTTTAGAATAAAGACTGCAGGAAGAAGTGGCCCATAAACCACCCCAAATACACACTTAAACATATTAGGTGTGCTGAAAAAAAACAAGATGAAACCGGAAACTATGTATAAAATAGTAATTTATGTAATTAAGTGCATAAAGTGATACTTTTTATGAATGGGAAGTTTGACAGCACGAGCCGTTAGGCGAGTGCGGCAATCTATGAGTAAAACAATTACACATTATGCATGTAGCTACATACTATATTTTTCTCTATGACCGTATAAAATTTACCAAAATACTATTTTATACAAGTTTTATTTATTTAAACTTATTAATTTAAATTTTTGCAGCACAGCCATTATATTGCAACAAAAATCATAGCCTCCTTATTTTTATATTGATTTTCAATAATTTCTATTAAATTAATTTGCAAACTGCCAAATCTTAAAACTAGACACACGAACTAAAAGAAATAATGACAAAATCAAAGGTAACTTGACCGTTTGGTTCAGTTGATGTCGCGTTTACTGTTACATTGCATAAATTGATATTTAGGGTTATTGTAATAGGTATTGAAACAAAACACTAATTCAAAGTGTAAAAAAAAGACGCTTTGAAGTGTTAAAAAAGCTACCTTTTCTAATACTTTATGTAGTGTACTAGAATGGAGTACTTTAGCTTCATGTTAGCGATTTAAAAAAGAGGCATTTTTTAACGTTCGTGGAAAAATGTATTTTTAACTCGTTCGGGTCAACTTTTTAAGTCTAAAAATAACGCTTTCAAGTATACATATGCCAAATTTATTTATTCAAGCATACAATTAAATAAATAATAGTTTAAAAAAACTAAAAATACGCTTTTATATGCAACCAGACAAAAATTAAATAATTTTCATTACAAAGCTTGTCACTTCAGAGTAAAAAGCGTGGGGTGCATTTTACTATTTTCATAACTTTTCCCTCATAGATATTTGCAAATAGAATAATTATAACATTTAATATATTAAGCACCCTTTATTCTGAAGTGACAAACTCTTTGTAATGAAAAAATTATTTTCTAATTTTTAGTTCGGTTACATATAAGTGTTTTTAGTTTTTTAAACTATTATTTTCATTTTTAGTTCGATATATCAATTAGTTTTTAAAAATAAATGCTCCAGTTTATTCACTAAAAATTCCTTCGCCATTTGTCAAGAGACACAGAGGATCTGTAAAGGAATTTATTTATCTAGCGGTCCTAATCAGGATAACGGGATACTGTTTTTAAATTATTGCATTGTCATCGGTCCTTGATACGTGTGCAAAGTTTCAAAGAAATTGAATTGCTGGAAGTTGGTAAAATTAGGCTCAAGATTCCGTTACATAGATAGATATAGATAGATAGATAGATTACAACCCAAGCTAATAAAAGCGTGTTAAAAACGACGTTTAGGTGGCATCGTTGTCAAGTTAAAATTACGTTAAAAAATAAAAATAAAAAATTAACTGATATTTAAACTAAAGATTATTAAAATTATAAGCTTTTTAGTTTTGCAAACTCTAAAAATAGATAGACATTTGTGTCATTTAATTTAAATATAAGTTCATTCTTTATTTTATTTTTTAACCTAATTTTAACGTGACAAGTCTGAACCGAAACATCGTTTTTTAATTTGAATTTTTTTGATTTTTTGGGGGTTTTTCTTTATTTTGTTTCAGGCGACCGGCCAGTTCATAGGGGTCAATAGGGCTGAACAGGGTCAGCCCGTATACCCCGGGACCAGGACCGAAGCGGCCCCATTCTTTCTAGATATATTTTAGCGTGTACCTAATAAAAAAGACCATTAAATAAATGAATCCTCCTAACCAATATAGAGCAAATATTTAATACAATAGCAGGGACAATATATTTTTGGAAAATATATAAAAAACAATTTTATGTTTACATTTCTTTTATTTAAAAAATCACTTTGTTTTAAAATTGTGCGCCCAAGCATCACACAGATAAAAAAGTATCACATCAACAAATGCATAAAATAGTCGATTAAAATATGAGATACAAAAATATTTTAAATAAAAATATATATAATTAAGATATAGTATGTATGTAAAGGTTTTCAACCTTTGGTACCTTTGCGATTTTCCTGTGTTTTTCGCCATTTTTGGAAATAAATATGAACTTTTACTCAATTTCTTTTTAATACCCGTTTAAATTAAGTCTGTTCATTTTTAGCCTCTAAGTCTATAGAGTGACTTATAGAAGAGACTTCAGTTAATTTTGATTGTTTATTTCCAGCTATTTTCATCTTGTCATGTATTTCCAAAGCTTTTTTGAGTTATCCACGTATTCCATGAGTCCTCTTGACATGTAATATGGTTTGGAAACACCATCATTTAAATTAGAATCCTCACAGAAGCATATGAAAATTGTATCTATTGTCATCTAAAAAACCGAAACAATATATTAACTTTTAAGCATATTTCAGCGACGCCCTGTCAAGAGAAGCAAAAAATTATTTTCAAAATTATTTCAGAATGAAAATTAATTTTAAAAACATTTGTACAAAAACCTTATCATTACTTTTAGCGAGTGTTGCGTCGCCGAGCGAAACAAAGATACATTTTTGAGGAGATTAACCTGACAAGCCCTCGGTCCAAATTTCAAATAGTATATTTCCTAACTTGTGCTGAAAGTGACACTTTTCCCCATGCGACTGCAGTTGACCGAACGACGCGTAGCAGAGGTCCCCCAACCACAAACAAACCCAAAAAAATCTAATTAAAAACGACGTTTCGGTGACATCGTTGTCAAGTTAAAAATAAAAATAAAAGTTAACTGATATTTAAACTATGGATGGTGGAGGGGAGGATAACCATCTTTATATCGGACAAGTTGAAAAAGTAGCCATCGGAATATAACAAGTGGGATGGCGCCACGGTAGCCAGTAGATGGATTTTGGTATTTGTTTCCTTTTTTATTATGTATCTATCTGTCCTTTTTCATTTTGTATCTTACTCTAATAATTCATGCTCATTGGTTAAAAAATCTCTCCTTTTTCCGTTGCTCCTTTCGACAGACACTTTTAAAAACATTCAGATAGGTTATCCTCCCTCCACCATCCATAATTTAAACTAAGACACCGGCACCTGTCAAAACTAAAAATCTGACAAGCAAATTTAATATATACCAGAATTTTGAAACAATGTTTTTAAAACAATATTAATTTTTAGTGAATATTTCATTGATTTTACACCTAATTTGTACAAATAAAGAATACTATGCCAATAAAAAAATTATACTAAGTCAAACTTCAGTAGCCATCGGAATGCCAACTCTAAATTGGGATGGCGCCACAGTAACCAGTAGATGGATTTTGGTATTTGTTTCCTTTTTTATTATATGTATCTATCTGTCTTTTCATTTTGTATCTTACTCATAATTCATGCTCAAATTGGTTAAAAATCTCTCCTTTTTTTCCGTTGCTCCTTTCGACAGACACTTTTTAAAACATTCAGATGGTTCCTCCCTCCACCTTCCATATGTTTGTAGCTAGATCCCTGATATTTATCGGGAGAGAACTAAAATCTGGACAAGCAATAAAATTCCTCCATATAAAAGCTGCATTACAGTTGGAGGCGGGCGCATATGAATGCCCGCTTATAATGCCTGAGGTGCTAGTCGTGTGATATTAATTTCGTACCCAACAGATTACCGGTTTCAAAGGTATATACAGATCAATGCTAGACGGGTAAACATAAACACATTGCTAATGTACCTGTTTAAGCGGGAAATTTGCAAGGGTTTACTTTTCCGCACTAGTGCGGAAAAGTGCTGCTTTCCACACGCTAGTAGAAAAAAATAAGCGAATCTTTCAATTACATGCAATTGCAAAATTACCAAATTTTCAGTTCAGGTAAAACCAAACAGACAGCAGCCACCAGCAAAAAACATAATTTTCTTTAAAATACTGACTGTCATTGATTTATTGACAGTTTTTCTTATGTCTGTAACAACATTCATTTTACAGGTGCCTGTTTGGTTTTAGCTGAATTGGAAGAATTTGGTAATTTTGCAATACATTTAATTCAATAATTCATGATTTGCTGATTAATTTTATTTTCTTTAACTTTGCACGAGGGTCTATCATATTGGTCTCTTCAGAAAGTAAAATGTTCAGGGGAGCCAATAATTAATCTCCTTAAAATTTACATGAAAAATTTCTATGTTTCTCTTGGCGACGCACCACCCACAATATATTAAAATCTTAATTAAGATTAAAATTAAATGCTCTCAATGCAGAGCCCGTACTCTGTAACGCAATAGAAAAGAAATTTCCTTTCTATGCAATGTAAATCATATGAACATTTCAGGAAATTTCTTTTCTATTGCGTTACAGAGTACAGGCTCTGATTTGACTTTTTACTAGTATAATTTTGACAAAGGTCATTTTTAACAGCTGCCATTTTGACAGATAATATTTTTTACATAATTCCTTTTAGCAGATTTCATGCAGTTAATGTTAGGCAGATAACTGTAAAAATATGTTTTATTTTAGTCGCTTCGGTTATCGCCTTGTAAAATATTTACATACATAACAATAAAACAAATTACCAGAAAAGTAAAATGCTTTTGCTATATGCTTATTTAAAAACTTTGGTCGAATGTAACAAAAATATATTCTTAGACTAACTTACCTCATAAACAGTCATAAAACAATGCGAAATAAAATAACTAAAAAGTCCAGCCAGCATTAGAAGAACATACAGATGCTGAATTCCTTCTCTGTCCTGCAAAATTCAAAAAAGTAGTTTAAACTTTCCTAAAAATATTAAAATTGTTAAATTTAAATAATAACACCGGTCAATAAACAAACAAAAATTTTTTGGTTTCTGTTCTCATGCCTAAATTAGGATTCTAAACATAAAAAAATACGCAAATTTTTATTTTTAGTTTTGAAAGTTTGCTTTTGTCTGATTTACATTAATAAGTATATGAGAGAGCTCATACGAGCATTACAAGAAATATAATAACAAAAACTATGGTACGCCATTGCTTATTCTAAAAATAAAAATAACCTGACTTAGGTAAAATAGGGCACCAGGGCTGAGATTATGTAAGAAACATAAGGAAATAGTTCTCTTTGTATCGTAATAAATGTCAGATTACCGATTCTAAAACCCACTTTCGGTCATGATCGATTCAATCGAATGGGAACCGAAGTTAAAAAGGAAAGGGATACAAATTTATAAGTCTCTTTTTAACACGTTTTTATTAGCTTGGGTTGTAACTATCTCATCTATCTATCTATGTAACGGAATCTTTGAGCCTAATTTTTACCAACTTCCAGCGATTCAATTTCTTTGAAACTTTGCACACGTATTAAGGACCGATGACAATGCAATAATTTAAAAACAGTATCCCGTTATCCTGATTAGGACCGCCATCGCCAGGATAAATAAATGTTCTAATTCTACTCTTGACAAAATGGCGAAGGAATTTTTTAGTGAATAAACTGGAGCATTTATTTTAAAAAACTAATTGATATATCGAACTAAAAAATGAAAAATAAATAATAGTTTAAAAAACTAAAAAACACGCTTTTATATGCAACCGAACTAAAAATTAGAAAATAATTTTTCATTACAAAGAGTTTGTCACTTCAGAGTAAAAAGCGTGGGGTGCTTAATATATTAAATGTTATAATTATTCTATTTGCAAATATCTATGAGGGAAAAGTTATGAAAAAATAGTAAAATGCACCCCATGCTTTTTACTCTGAAGTGACAAACTCTTTGTAATGAAAAATTATTTTCTAATTTTTAGTTCGGTTGCATATAAAAGCGTGTTTTTTAGTTTTTTTAAACTATTATTTATTAGCATTTATCTTTGGCTTTTACTCTTTAAAATATTTTTTCCTTTTTTAGCTAAAAGAGAAAACATATTACAGGATACATATTTTTAAAGAGATAAGGATCTCTTCCGTATATATTTATGAAAAATCTCCAGTTAACATACCATTTGGACGCCACTGCTAGAAATAATGAAAATTATATTACATTAAAAAAATGCCTATTGGTGCTTACTAGGTGCATGTCAAATATTATGCAAAATATCTGAAACAGTTTCAAAGTAATGATATAAAAACGATTTTGGTCCTAAAATTTTAACACCCTGTAGTTTAAAAGTTAAGAAGTTTAGGACATATTCATATGAATTTTTCTTTCTTAAAATGAGCCAAGAAATTATAGCCTGTATTTTTAACCATCAATTAAATTATACCCTATTTAAAAATCAGTGATTTTCGCCAAAAACTTGGAAAATTGCTACAATTTCTACAAAAGCAAACTTTAATAATAATAATAAAAAAAATGTTTTCCTTAGTTTTGGCGTAGGAGAAACTAAAAATTATTATGTAGAAGTCAAAGCCAGCAATCAGAGTGTTGACCGATGTAGTTTTTCTTTTTCTTAATATTATTATTTATCAGCCTTCAACACGAAAAATTTAGCCAATACCGTGTGCACGTGTTTTTTTCGATTCTGACGAAATTTGGTAAGATTGTTAGACTAATGAAAAGTCATTTTTAGGTATATATGATGGGTTTTTACGACTTCCGGTTTTTGAAAATACCTGGAACTTTTGATTTTTAAATGGGACACACAGTTTATTTTTTGTTTTACAATATTTTCAAAACGAATTTTGGTCAATTTAATTTTATATTTATGTTTTATTTTTTATCTAGAGTGCCATGATCAATTTAAAATCACTTAAAACTTTACTTACTTGTAGGAAAATACGAAATCGATTATATCTTTTTCCACTTTTTTACCAGAGGGCTCTAAACTTCATTTTTAAATTTTTTCATCCTATCTCAATAACCAAACTAAGACCGTATCACTTTTATAATATTTTTAAATCTTTTATTAGCTTGGGTTGTAATTCTATCTATCACTATCTATGTAAACGGAATCTTTGAGCCTGAATTTTTACTAACTTCCAGCGATTCAATTTCTTTTGAAACTTTGCACATGTATCAAGGACCGATGACAATGTAATAATTTAAAAACAGTATCCCGTTATCCTGATTAGGACCGCCAGGATAAATAAATTCCTTTACAGATCCTACTGTGTACTCTTGACAAATGGCGAAGGAATTTTTTAGTGAATAAACTGGTTGCTTTTATATGTGTAAAAAAATTCTAAATTGATAGTACGATCTAATATTGTACAGTTGGTAATTATAGTTTAAATAAACTAAAAACACGCTTTATTATGACAACCGTACACATTAAAAAATGCATAGTCAAAATAATTTTTCATTACAATAGAGTCTGTCACCTCAGAGTAAATAGCGTGGGTGCATTTTACTATTCTTTCATAGCTTATTCACATTCTTCGATATCTGACATTACTAGCACTATTTGAGTCATACATGAGTCTACTCGTATAATTAGAGGTTCAACAGTTGTATCTACTGCTTTACTCCGAAGACGACATTTTATTTTCTACTTCTCTAGTACATTGTTCGACACATTATTTTCCAGTTTTCTGGTTCGGTTGCATATAGATATGCGCGTTTTGATATAGTTTTTTTAAACTATATCTATTAGTTTAAACGTAGTATTATTTCTGGCTACTTCACCTTTCACCCAGCCCATATGTCTCTATGGGGTTTAGTTCGCAGTGATATGGCAGCTGATATACAGTTATATTTTGTTTCTTATTATTTCATCAATTACAAACGTGTACTTAGCTTTATTTGTGACGATTCTCACTTTTTACCAGGCTCGCAACAACTCTAGTTTAACACCATCTGTAGGATGTTCAATATTTTGCTGCATCAACCAGGATTGAATGTCTTTTTTTAAGCCAGCTTGCCATATTACTCTGTACGCGCTTCCTGCCTCCGAATGCCTCTGTTCCAGACCGGAAAACAATTTTTAAATGGGTTGCTAACTTAAGGGCAACTGGTTCTTGACTTTCCTAAATCAAGACAAAGGATCCGGAGATGAAACTGCTGCTATTCCTCAAGATATGGTGATTAAAGTGTGATGCGGAACTTCTAGGAACGCCTTCGCATGTGTGTCGGTGCTAACGGCCGTCACTTACACGATATAATTTTGAAAACATAGTTAAAAACCTTAAAGTGTGCTCTTTTGAAAATAATAAAAGTTTAGCTTCATATTTTATAGTAGACTTTTTATTTGCTACCCAAATGTGGAGTCCACCTAGTCAGCACCCTGTATAATCGAATACGTTTTAATAATCTGCTTTTCTGTTTGTTGGAAGTTAAATGGCCGAGACATGCGCGTTTCTGGAGAGCTTCTATTTTACAATACTGTAATACTTTGAACAATACTTAACAATTTATAACCACTAGTTGCACATACGGAAAGATAATGCAAATATATATAAAATGGTAATCCTTATTTAACGCAATTCGGTGTATTTCTACCTGTTCTTTTGCACAGAGACTGGTGCGCCTATGGTTTACAAACCTTCTAACTGTCCTGAGACATTTTTATCATTATTTCTTTTAGTTCATGTGTCACTAGTTTTAAAATTTGACAGTTTGCAAATAAATTTATTAGATATTATTGAAAATAAATAGTAATAATGAATTTGAATGACTAAGAAATTGAAAAGGAATTTATACTGTTTTAGTATTATTTCTACAAAAAGTAAGTACATACAATTCTCTAAAATTAAATAATAAATGCATAGTTATAAAGAGGATAATTGTCTCTTAAAAAATAAGCTTCTGTTGTAATATAATGGCTGTGCTGCAAATTTAAAATTAATAAGTTTGATAAATAAAACATGCAAAAAATGGTATTTTGGAAAAATTTTATACGGTCGTGGAAAAAATATTGTATTTAACTAATGCATAAAGTGTTTTTTTACTTATGGGCAATCCCATTAGTAAAAAAGACACTCGCCTAACGGCACGTGCTGTTAAACTTCCCATACGTAAAAAAAGTATCACTTTATGCACTTGTTACATAAATTACTATTTTTAAAAGAAAATTAACACTTTTAAATACTGCATTTAGAAATATTATGAAAGTAATATGGTCCTATTTTGGTTTTTGAGCTAGGGTAAAAAAACTTAAGTGAAGTTTAGACCCCTCTAGTAAAAAAGTTATAAAAGATAAAATTGCTTTCTTATATTTCTAAAAGTACGTAAATCATAAGGAGTGATTTTACAATAATCATGGCACTCAAAATGAAAAATAAAAATGAGCAAGGTGCCCCATTTAAAAATCAAAAGTTCCAGTCATTTCCGGTGAAACCGGAAGTCGTAAAACCTGTCGTATACACCTAAAAATGACTTTTCATTAGTCTAACAACCCAACCAAATTTCGTCAGTATCTATAAAGAAATAAAAAATGGCAGCCGGAAAGTGATTTCGTGGGCACCCGGTATTTATCAACCAATATTGAAAGGTAATTTTAGTTGAAACTTCATTTTACATTATTATTTTTAGGAAAAAACAAGTAAATTACCTTAAGCAAATACGCTCCAGTCACAACGGTAACGACAACTACCAATACTTTTGACAAAAATAGAACAAAATCACCCACAGAATTAATTGCGGCAAAAGTCAGAGGGTGAGACATCAAATTGGAAAAAGCTTTCCTTCCAGCTTTAAAGAACGAGTGTCCATGCATTGCTGCAAAATATAAATACAGGGTGTTTCAGAACTATGGGATCAAACTTCTAGGGGTTATTTAGTGCAACAGTAGAAAACATTTAAGTATAGGAACTACGGCCCTAACACGCGTTAAAATTTAGAAAGACGATGAATTGCCTAAATAGAATTTAATGGATTTAATTTTTGCCTTTTTTACATGATATAATCACAACAAAATTAATAACAAAAAAGAACAAATAAAATTATTAAATAAAAAAAACTATTAATTAAATAAAAAATAAAATATATATATTTTTTAAACATTGACATTGACATTTTAAATAATTGTTGTGTTAATATTATGTACAAAAGGCATATGGTGGGATCAAAAAGATAATCCCACCAACTCTGCATTCAAATACCACAAATGGTTTGAAAATTTGGTCAGGGCTATTTCTACAATGTCGCCACATTCTTTATAGTTTAACAGACTATGCAAAATACCTAAATCTTGCTTTGGTGCAAGATGAGCTTCTGGAGCATTGAACCAAGCTTTACAATAAATTTTAACTAGAAAAACAGAAATAGCACGCACAGAACTTACTTCTTCTTTAGACATCTTAAATTGACGACGAAAAATGAACATTTTCAAGCAGTAAATAGCCTTTGCCATCCACCTAGCGTGATGAATAGCCCCTGGAGTTTAAAACCCACAACATTTGGTGTATTCCTTTTATGCTCCAGAACCTCCCGGAACGACATCATGAGTGTTCCTTTTACAATTTTTTGACATTTTTTCATGTTATAGAACCGTTCTTGACACTATTGACAGCTCAGAGAACGGTTCAGAACGGTTCTACAAGGTAAAAGGAATACACTAATTGCCGTCTAGTGATCCAACAAATACGAGAACCAACTGCAATAGCTCCTTGTAGTCATCTCTGGGGTGGCTCTCAGTTAATTTGGTCTCGAATTCAGCAGTAACATTTGCAATTACTTCTGGTGTTAGCTGCTTTTGTATTATATTGTCACTGATACCTGTGTCGTATTTTCTTTGTCAATCTTGGGCCACGCAGTGAGGAATCTCTTAAAAATGTCTGGATGAGGTCCAGTGGTTGATCCCATTTATGTGTCAAATACGCCTCTTAATAGAATTTCCAAGATATGGTGACGGCAAGCTAGGTGTAACAATTCTCTTCCTAACATTTGCTCCAATATGACGCATGCTCCTTTGAGTCTTCCCGTGTTGGATGCTGTAGTATCGAAGCACATCGCCTTGACGGTGTTGGAAAGACCCCATTCATGTAGGCATTCATATACGGCTACGGCTTGCTCCTCTCCAGAGCTGTTTGCTGTTACAGGAACTCCCAGCAGCTGTTCCTTTTCTCCATATTAAATAGCAATAGCTATTCGCTCACATTGTTGATTTTTTAAAACACCCGGTAAAAGTTTACCGTCCCAATGGCAACCACCAAACATTAAATACATTTAATCCTATTTGGGCAATTCATATTTCTAAATTTAAGCCCGTCTTAGGGATGTAGAGTCGTAGTGACACTTTTTCCGGACATGGGTCCCTGTACTCAAATGTTTTTCTTATTGTGGCAACTGAATAACCCCTAGAAATTTGGACCCACAGTTTTAAAACACCCTGTATAATATAATAATAAAAACGCCTAAAAATCTTTTAATCGATCAAGCTGCATCTACAAAATTCGGTATTTAGAAAGTGTTGGGCATGAAGTATTTAAAAATGATGTTGACACCGTTGCCAGATTTTCCAGTCTTGTGCTCTACGTATATTTCTTGGTTTTCTAAATAAAATGCCTTAATAATTTTTATTGCAATAAATTGGGCAGGCCGAATTTACTGAGTTTACAATTTTTTAAATTCCATTTTTACTAGTTGCTAAGATATGACAACACCACATTTTTGATATTTAGTACAGAACTACTTAAATATCTTCAAAAGCTAGGAACTGCCTTTGGAAAACTTAATATTTGGAGGTTTTTGGGTAATTAGAATTAAACAATAATCACTGCATTGTAGCCAGATTTCTTAATTTTACATTTCACGTAATATTATTCTTATTTTAAATGAAATCAACCAGAGTTGGGCAGAATACTGAAAATCTGTATTCGAATACGAATACGAATACCGGAAAAAGAAAGTATTCGAATACCGAATATTTGAATACTTGGAAGAAAAAACTATTCGAATACATGAATACCTGGAACCGGTATTCGAATACTGGAACCGAAAAGATTCGAATAGTACTAAACAAAACCTATGACAAAATTACAAAAGTGAAGAGCAAAAAAAAGGTCCTCACGTCCTTTTCTTTTTTTTTTCCTATTTTCCTTCCCTTTTGTTATTCAAATGTTGACAATTTTAGTATTCGGATACTATTTACACTTTTCGGTATTCGAATACTCGGAACGCCGGTATTCGAATACTCAAAACAATATTCATCGAATACTTCTCAGTATTCGAATACAGAATACCGAATACTGAGCAAAAATTGTATTCTGCCGAATACCGAATACCAAACACACAAATGTATTCGAATACCGGCAAAAAGTATTCTGAATACTGAGTATTCGAATACGACCCAACTCTGGACTCAACTTACTGCACTACTTATTTTAATTGCAATGAAATAGGTGTCCCAATGTTATTAAGATTCCAAATTTCCAAATCTAAATCTTTATCAGTTGCCGAGATATAACAATACCATATTTTCATTAAAATCTGTCAACAGTGCTAATATCACTGTTTAAATAGAAATCCTTAGAAACCCCTAAAAACTATATCCTGTACACATATTATGTATGTATATTTAATCTGTCTAATTCTGTATACCAACTATTGTAAACACAACTTAGCGGTTTTAAAAATATTAAGCTCATTGATGGTAAAGCATTGGCAATTGGTGGCAATATTATGCCAACATCTTATACGCATTAAAAAGTCAACCCTAAATAAACACTTAATTGCCAATAATTTTACATGCAGGCGAATTCGCCGGCAAGCATACAAAAATGGCGGCATACCAATCCTGATTAAATAAAAAGCACGCGTTTTTGTTGCAGGCAAATAAATATTGATTTTGAAGGCAAAACCTTCAACGCATATTCATACTTTTTAAACCATATTATTAACATTGGTATTTAACTAACATTAACGCAATTTTTTGATCTCTTTTATTTATAATGGCAGCTAAACAACATTATTTTATGTTTTTTTACATAATTTAAAGGAAATGGCCTTTTCATAACATATTTTATTGTTAAAAATCATGCAAATAAAATTAGGTCAAACAAAATGTTTATTATGTATTTTGGAGCGAATAAAAATAAAAATGAATGGTAAAATTAAGCTACGTTAATTTCGACCGAAGGTGACTCGCTTTGTGCATTTGTTTTCCACGTGGCTTTCTAGCTTTTTAGTTTCTTTAAAGAAAGAGTTTTCTTAATAGACATAATTAAATGTATTCATTACCTAATAAGTGTGTGAGTTGTGTGATTAATTGGTGATGGCTAGTCGAGAAGGCAAGATATTCAAGTAGACTGTTAGGAGCTGTAAACATTTTGTTTAAAACTTTATTAAAAGTTTTAAAGACGTATTAATAAAAATATTATATATATTTAATAGTTTTTTTGACATACCGATAGATGGCGTAATGGACAATAAACTACTACGTTTCTGCAATATCTTCGCTTTTTATCGTCTAAACCGTACCCATTAGACAAAATAATTCGAGAGCGGTCTGCGGTAGGTGATCTCACTTAGCTTTAAAAGAAATATCTTCGGCTAGTGTAAAAATCTGCATCTCCAAGTTGGACAGTGTTCCGAGAGATGGTACTTTGCATTGCAAGGAAATTGCATGCAGTAAGGAGTTTTTTCCTATTTTAATTTTCAAATAAAATATCGCATCATTTTAGCTTTTAAAAAAGTATATGCGACAATTTTCGTCAATAAGACGTCAGCT
Source organism: Listronotus bonariensis (assembly GCA_014170235.1). NCBI lineage: Eukaryota > Metazoa > Arthropoda > Insecta > Coleoptera > Curculionidae > Listronotus > Listronotus bonariensis. The sequence continues at coordinate 22,356 of JACEGR010001866.1, forward strand.
TGCTGCTTGGGAGTATCTGCATTTGCCCACTTTCGTGTCTTTTTGTTATCTTTTGCCAATAACTTATTAATGATGGATGCCATCATCTTAAACGCATTTTTTTGCCAATAACTTATTAATGACGGATGCCATCACTTTATCTGCAACACGTGGCCTAATAACGGCCAATTGCCCACTTTCGTGTCTTTTTGATACCTTTTTGCCAATGCCTTGCCATTAAAGAGTGTTGGCAATGCCAGTAAATTAAATGTACAACGCCGGCAAAAAAATGTTATATGGGTTACGTACTTTTGTTGAAATTGTAGTTGGTCTTATCTGAGCAACAAATAGAGACAGAATTTTGAAAATTTAGACACTTACTAAATTTGACTCGCTCAATACAATAAAAATAAATGGGGCAACAAACAAGAGGTCTTTACACCAATAAGCAATTATATTGGTCACAAAGAAAGAAAAAATTTTTTAAGTCACTAATTAAAGAAAATACAGAATGGTAAAATGTTAATATGTTTTTAGTGATTTTAATGCTTGTCGCTGAATATCGCGTATAATTTGAGATTAATTTTATTAAATTAGGCACCTACAACCACCAAAATTTATATTATTAAAATAAAAGATTTTAAAACTACTAAGTAGCATTTTTTTGCACTGCTAATTAAAAAGAAGTGCTCCGTTCAAAATTTTAACTAAAAAACACATTTTTTTAAACTATGGTTACTTTAAAAAATTATGGGATAAAAAATCTTTTATTTGAGGTTTTTTAAGTGACTGTATTTCGGTTAAAAATGGTCACACTGAAATTTAAAAAAAAAACACATTTTAAGCTTGGAGTTTCTAGTTAACCCCTTTTTTTCTTAATTTTTTAAATTAATGTACAGAAAAGAAAAAATAATATAGAAACCATAGCCGATTTTTATAAATAATTTATTCAAGATTTCAGAACAAATTTTATTTTTTTATCATTTACTCCATGGACATCGTTATATTAAATCCACTTTAACCGATCAGATAAAACTAAGCAACGTGTTCTGATTGGTCAATTTCGAACAAACCTTTGAAATCAACCAATTAAAACAAGTTTCTAAGATCTATCCGATCGGTTGAATTGGATTCAGTATTACGATGTAGACGTACTCAGTGGTTCCTGATATATTGATGGTTAAAGACGAAAAGATTCTTTTTCATTCAAAGTTTAATATCTCGGCGAGAAGTGGTCGTATCAAACTTTTAAAGAAAGCAAATTAAAGCCGAATGAACAAGGTATTCAATCCGTATAGTGGTCAAGTTGGAAAAAAGTTAAGTTTTGGACAAAAAAAAACGACAAAATTTCGAAACGTTTACACGCGGTACACGGTACACGTTGCTTGAATATTTTTTTGTTATCGTAAAAAGTGGAATTGGAAACTTTAATCTTAAGAATACTTCTTTTAAAATTTCAGTACGCCCAAGGTTAGTTTATATTTATAAGGTTGCGACACATCCTCAACTTTTAGGCGGTTCGAGGTCGGGGACGCAAAGGAGGGCACTCCACGGAGAAAAGTTGGCAAGACTGGGTAAAATCAAAGCTGATGATCAATCCAGTGGCGTCCAGAATTTGCGCATTTCATTTTGCATTGTTTTGGAAGTGATATTTGTTGAAAGATGTAATTCCAAATGTTTTTTATTTAAAGTAAAAGAATTTACAACTTAATAATAATTAAAAACTTTTGTGTAAATGGTTGTTCTATTAATACAATAAACTGTATATCTCCGGCACTGAACAACATGGCCGAAAAATGGGAGATTTGACATCATAACACGTCAAAGCAATATGGCCGTATGTCGCGACCCCATATAGACCGACTTTGAGTACGCCTATCTTTAAGCGAAAACAATCTCCTGAAAAACCTAAAAAAAATTTTTTGTATTTTTATAATTTTTTCACTTATGTAGTTTAGTTTAAAATATTGTTTCATTTACATTCTTAACAACTTATAGAAAATTTAGTAAATAGGCAAACTTGACCATTAACCATTTACCTACCAACTATAATATAAGCATTTCTGGTTAATACTTGCACTATCTTTTCCAAACACTTTAGGCAGCAGTTACACATACACAGGCAAGCTTTTGTTATATACATTAGAAAAGAGTTATTGGGCTCTTTTTCTAGAATTTGCCTTATGGTTTTGATGATTATTCTTAGGACCTGAATAAGTGTTATCAAAAAGAACCGACTGCAATGGATCCCAGATGATATCTAGTCAAATTGTACACACTTTCGATTATCGGGGATGACAATTGTGTTTTATCCCTAAAAATTAAAAAAAAAATCATTCGTTATGAAAAAGTAACCCATGTACAGATTGTCAACGGATAAGATTTACCTAAATGTATTTTTGAGAGACCTGAATAGAAAATAGGTTTTTTACAAACAAAAGTTTTTATTATGAATTACTTTTTTCTGAAAATGGAATTTTTATCGATCTGTTCTCTTGTCAACTCTATCCCCTTATCTGTGGACAGTCTGTATATATGTGTTTTCCCTTAAATATTTTTAGTGATGGTGGGAGTAAAAAAAGTACTTGTTTACGATTTATAAAGATTTAAATACCTAATACATATGGTTAAACAAACAAGTGCATGTAGGCAATAATCAAGATACCACTGATAGGATCCATCGCCTTCAATTTTTCGTTTGAAATATTCAGGACATGATTTTGCATACAAGGGAATAATAGGAATTTTCGATAAATGCTAGATTTACAGTAAATAAACATCAAAATATGTGAAAAACATCAAAATAAACATATTTTGATTTAATTTTAAATACATACGTATATTTTAACCCCACAACTTTTAAAATATTTAGTTATTTGGAGCTTGAATAACTTCTTTAATCATAAAGTAGTTGATATCTTAAAGTGCTTTGCTTTATGGTTTTCCAACTATAATATAAGCATTTCTGGTCAATGCATATTTCCAAAAACTTTAGGCAGCAGTTACACATACACAGGCAAGCTTTTGTTACATACATTAGAAATGGTTTTACTTTAGACAAGTTGTTAAAGTTTTACGAACTAAATTTCCACCTATTTGGTACCACTTTTTATGTTTCAAGTAATTTTAAGTCCCTTGATAATAATAAATGGTTAAAAAATACTTAAACGTTTTCAAGTATTGGCGAAAAAACATTTTGTTTTTATGGAAAAAATAGGCACTAAAACTATAAAAACTTGTCTTAGAGGTCTTATTAACCAGAGGATCATTAAAAAATATATATGCAAATTGGTGTGGTACAATTTTCTGAGGAACTTGCTAAAAATATATATTTTTTGCAAAGAAAAACAAGCAATTCGTTAAGTATTTACTAGTAAAATTGTCAAATAGTCCAAAAAATAAAATTATGTTTAAAAATATCGGTTTACCTAATACGTAGCTTATACATACCCACTAATGCATAAGCTGGCCTACCCAAAATGTATAACAAACACTTAAAAAAACAAAGACAAATAGAACAGAAACACAAACAACATTTTATTATTATTCGACTGCATTTCCCCCAAGCTGGATTTCCATTTTCCTTATGGAGAAATCGTACCAGCATGTTTAATATGTCCACTATAGTTGATAATAAAGAACCAAGAGCTACAGATCCTAAGTGGTATCTTATTAGATTGTAAGTACTTTGACGAATGGGAGAGAAGAGTTTTAATTTATTCCTAAAATGGCAAAAATAAAACAGCACGTTAAAATTACAATAATATACAGAGTGCTTAGAAATTTGACCAATAGGTTGATTTATAACTAGATTTTTTATCATTTTATTTTTTTTTGTTAGTAGGCAAATTGTTTTAAAAAATCTGGAGACGCCTATATCTCGAAAACCGATTACTACCCACTGCAGTGGTGTAGCTACTATGGGGCTTGGTTGGGCAGTGCCCCGGGGCCACCAAGCTTAGAGGGGGCCTCTTGAAGTTGAAAGGAACATATTTGCAATTTTTTGGGGCCTTACAAGTTTTTGGCCCCAGGGCCCCTGCTGACATAGCTACGCCACTGACCGACAGTTGATAGACGAACGATTTTGACTAATTTCAAGTGCCAATATCTCGAAAACCAACGATATTTTACTGTCATTGATCTATCATTTAATGTTTTCCTGAATTCTGATGGGTTGTTCCATCAGCTTTTTCAAAATTATCCTGGATTTGTCAACACCCTGTACACTAAAAATATTTCTCATATTCTTGGAAGCATGCTGTCAGTACACTGCAATCATCTTTTAGAATAATTAGGCCTACTGGAATATCTTCAAAAGTTATTTTCTATTTTTTAAAGCAGCACTTTGTCTGTCAAAAGTGTTTTTTCAAAAACTATTTTACACCATTTATTACCTGGTAAAGTACCATTTAGAAACAGCCCCAGCAATAATCATATGCTGACAACCAATCACAAACTGGATCATCCAGATCATCCCAACAAAATTTAAAATTCCAGCTGCTTTCATCCATCCGTCTTTATGATAGTAAAAGACGTCAGGACGTCTTTGAGTTAGGTATCCAGAACTACCTATCCAAAGGCTGAAATATAACCATAGGGCTATGGTTGCTATCAAAGCTAAAAATGTCTGAAAAAATTTAGGGTATATTGTATTAATTTTCGATTTGGTAATTATTTACAAACCGGACGCATCACCGATTTTAATGAAATTTGGTATACGGTTTTTTTGGGACGCTAATTACGAATCTGAAAGATTTTTAGTCGGACTCGTTTCGTTCTCGAGATATTCATCATCAGATCTTGATAACCAAAACTAATCTGAATTCACTATTTCCCCCTTCTTTTACACTTAATTCTTGATTAAAAGCTAAATTGGTACTCAACATTTGATTTCCACCTCTAAAAACCCCATTTTTAATTTATTTTACCCGTTTTTTCATAAAATTGCAAAGCTTTATTTTCAATCATTTTGATCGCAGCAGCCTTGGTGCCGCTAAGGCTACTGTGATTGAAAGTAAAGCTTTACAATTTTATGAAAAAATGGCTAAAATAAATAGAAAAATGGGGTTTTTAGAGGTGGAAATCAAATATTAAGTACCAATTTAGCAGAAAACTCAAGAATTGAGTGCAAAAAGAAGGAGGAAATAGTGAATTTAGGTTAGTTTTGGGATTAAGTCTGATGATGAATATCTTGAGTCCGACTAAATATTATTTTAGATTCGTAATCAGCGCCCTAAAAAATCCTGTATACCAAATTTCATTAAAATCGGCTTTCCGTACGGTTTGTAAATAATTACCTTCGATTTTTTAAAGCTAAGAGTAAAAATATTATTTACCAAAATTGGCTCAAAAAATATTCCTGGCATAGATGCTGCAGCTTTTCCAGCTTCTTCAAACAGTTGCGTCACCAACTGAATCTTTTTCTCATAAAGAGTATCACAGCAGTTACCATTATTGAAATTATAGTAGCGACAATAGCCAAGCTTAGGTAAAACCATATGTCTGTGTCAGAATGAAGTTCTTCAGTGTGTTTACCTTTTAACTTTATCCATAGAATCCTAAAATGAGGGAAAAATAATATTTAATAAAATCACTACTAAACGTTTTGTAAGCAACTTCTTGCTAAGCTTTCTAAAGTTTTGTTTTAATATTATGGTAGCTATAGATGATCATCCTACCACAAAGAGATCGCTGCAGCTATAGACGCTATCGCCACACCTCCCAATACCGTCCATACAACATACTTAACCAAAAATCGAAACAGGATAAGAATAAACAGAGAAAGTCCTGTAAAATTAAAAAGATAAATTAATTAATAGCAATAATACAGGGTGAACAAACTTAAGTTGTCACTATTGCCAACTTCTTTAATAATGGAGATACGAGGTCGGGCAATTTAGTGAAGTTGTAGTTTTTTTGCTGATTAACGTGCAGCCAACACAAAAACAATTGAACATACGGTTTTCGATTTATTGCAAAAAAGTACTTTTTAAAAGGAACACCCTGTCGTTGTATGAGAAGGTATCCCATACAATGACCCTGTAGATCATTAAAAAAGGCCACATGTTATATATCCAATTTTAATAGTTTCGGAAATATGGTCATCCTCAGGAATTTAATAGGGAACTGGTATTTTTAAATAAAACACCTGTATATTGCATCACCATTAAATAGATATTTTAAAGAGCTTGCCACACAAATGCCTCATTAGGTATGTCTATCTCTTAAAGTTTTGGAAAAATGGCCATTCAAATCAAAAAAATAGATAATATAATGCCCATTTTATTAACGACACTAAACTAAGTGCTTATAGCTTAGAGCTGTAGAGATAATTTTATTTTTTTTATCTTTGGACAATCCACGAAGGCTGAAAGCCTAAATACTAACGTACCGTGGGTGTCTTAAGCAGAGTAAGAGGAAGTTTGTTAACACGGGACTTAAAAACTTGAAGATTTGGGGGAAGGAAAGACCTCCGCTGGCAGTAGGTTCCACAGTCTAGAAACTCTAGGGATAAAAGAACGAACGAAATGGGAAGTTCGGGGCCTGTCCAATTGAACTGTATAGGGATGCATACGCGCGGCACCACGAGTTTCTCTCTTGGGAGCTGCAAGAGGAGGGACTATACTGGATAATTCGTCGGAGCAGAAGCCGTAAAAGTATCTATAGAAGAGCGATAGATCTCCCACAGCTCGACGATGGGCAAAAGAAGGAAGTCTTTGAGTAAGTAAAGGATCATTAATAAGACGAACGGCCCTTCTTTGAATGGCATCAAGAATGCTGAGGGTTGTAGGGGATGCCATTCCCCAGACATGAGAACAATATTCCAGAGAGGGTCGAATTTGGGACACATACAAAGTGTATAAATTGGAAGGAGAAAAATACTTTTTGGCTCGGAAAAGAAATCCAAGCTTTTGTGAAGCCGCGGTGGCTATAGATACAATGTGTTTATGCCAGTTAAGATACTGAAAATTTATGATTATTTTTAGTCTTTTCAGATTTGGATGGCCATATGTCCAAATCTATAAGAGATAGATATATCACATGTATTTGCTTAAAGTTCTTTAAAACATCTATTTAAGGGCAATGCAATATACAGGGTATTTTATTTAAAAATGTCAATTTTCTATCAAATTCCTGTGGATGGCCATATTTTCGAAACTATTAAAAATTGGATATATTACATATAGACTATTTTTAAAGGTCTTTGACAGATCTTTTAAACAGCGATATAATGTACAAGATGTTCCATTTAAAAAAGTACAAATTTTGCAATAGATAAAAAAAAACGATGTTCAATGGTTTTTCTGTTGGCAGCACGTTAATTAGCAGAAAACATACAACTTCACCACTTTAACCGACTTTGAATCTCCAATAATAAAGAAGTTAGCAACAGTGTTAACTTAGATTGATCACCTTGTATATTAATATCTTATCAAGATTACCTAAAGCTAAGAAGCATAGATACAATAATTCCTTCCAGTATATCTCTAAATCTTCGGAAACCTCCTAAAAATGAAAACAAATGTATATTTACATAACGTCAGTTTTAAAATTTAAATAGGATAGATTAAATATATTTTTTTAATTGTGTCAATAGATTTCAAAAATGGTACTTAAAAAAAAAATTTATTAACGTTTTTAATTAGGCAGACCTGGCTTATTGAGCAAAAATTTCCAGGGCTCTCCTCCACATTTTTATTCTAATTTGATGAGTTAAAATTTTGAAAGGGTATTTTAGACATATTAAGATCCTAATTAAATAATTTTTTAAATCTTCAAACCCATGGTACACCTTAATAAATTAAAACGATTAAATTTAAAATTTGCTTTCGGCATAAATAAAAAATATTGAGTTGAATTTTCGTTTTTCAATAATAACTTGTAAATAACTTTACTCGGCTCTTTCGAATTTCTTACGACACAGGTGTCTTTTCAGAGAGCTGGAAAGCTGCACTTGTTCAACCTATTCCATAGAATAGGATCTAAATCTCTTCCATCTATATAACTATAGACCAATTTCAATTATCTCAGTTGTTTGTAAAGTAAAGGAAAAATTAATTAATTCACATATTCTTAAGTACTTAGAAAAACACAAAATTTTGCATGACAGGCAGTATGGATTTCGCCACAAAAGATCTACAGCAGATCTTCTTTCCTTCGTTTCACACTGCTAGCATAAGTCTCTTGAGTTTCTAGGTGAGTCCCAGATCGTTGTTTTTGATATATCCAAAGCTTTTGACCAGGTCTTGCATGCCGCACTTCTTAATAAACTTCCCTCCTATGGCCTTTCAACTAAACTCTGTACTTGGCTCCCTAGTTATCTATCTGATCGACGTATATCAGTTATTGTGGACGGCCATTCTTCAAGCTTTCACCAAGTAAATGCTGGAGTCCCTCAGGGCTCAGTTCTGGCACCAACATTGTTCCTTCTTCACATCAACGACCTTCTCTCGTCCACAACTAATTCCATTCATAGTTTCGCCGACGATAGTACCCTTCACTCCAGTTTTCAGGTTCCTAAACCCATCACTAAACCTGACTTGGAAAACAAACGCAGAGCGATGCAGATATCTCTTTCGCAGGATCTTAATTTAATATTGGATTGGAGCGCCAAAAATCTCGTCCATTTTAATGCATCCAAAACACAATCATGTTCCTTGTCGCGAAAAGAGTCATTAAATACTCATCCTCTACTTATGAGCGGCCAAGTTTTACAGAGCAAAGACACCTTCAATCTTGTGGGCGTCACATTTGAAAGTAACCTTAACTGGCATAAACACATTCTATCTATAGCCACGGCAGCCTCAAAAAGCTTGGATTTCTCTTTCGAGCCAAAAAGTATTTCTCCCCTTCTAATTTATACACTTTATATGTGTCCCAAATCCGACCACCCTTAGAATATTGTTCTCATATGGGGCATGGCGTCCCCCACAACCCTAAGCATTCTTGATTCTATTCAAAGAAGAGCTATTCGTCTCATTAATGATCCTTTACTTACAGAAAGGCTTCCCTTTCTTGCCCATCGTCGGGCTGTGGGGGATTTAGCGCTTTTTTATAGGTACTTCCATGGCTTCTGCTCTGAAGAATTGTCCAGTATGGTTATTGTTCGTTCTTTATCCCTAGAGTTTCTAGATTGTGGAACCTGCTGCCCGCGGAGGTCTGTCCTTCCCCCCAAATCTTCAAGTATTTAACTCCCGAGTCAACAAACTCCCTCTTACCTCGCTTAAGACACCCACGGTACGTTATTACTTAGGCTTTTAGCCTTCGTGGTTTGTTCAAAGATAAAATAAAAATAACTTACCACAAAAAATATTTAATGTAGGATATTGACACTGAAACCGTCTTATTTGGTAAACATCTATTAAAAATTCTTTACTAAAAATAAAATTGGTTGTTAGTACATTTAAATTTCTTTAGCAAACTTAATAAACTTACTATCGTGGGTAGTTCTTACAACTGTTGGTACAAATCCTATCAAATTCTTTTGAATTCGCATGTCGGACTATTAAATGATATCTGTAAAATTAAAAATTAAATAAATAAATGTTTTTCATGAACACCCTGTATAATTTTAAGAACGGTAATATACTTCTCCAAGAAACAGTTTTTTTTTGAAAACCCTAAGATATACAGGGTGTTTTTTGACAGTGGTGCCAAACGACAAAGGTAGAATCTTTTAATCAAAATAAAGAATAAAAAGTCCATATAGGTTAAATATGGGACCGCAAATTCCTGGTTCTCAAGATACAGGGTGTTAACCTTTTTAAATTTTTTTTATAAATATCTTAAATTTCTTTAATCCAATTGTTTTAGTTAAATTACATTAAGGGGGTAATTTATCACTAATTTAATTATATTTTCTAAGTCCAGTGGCGTCTCGAGCGGCACCTGAAGGAATATTTCAAACAAAAAACGGTACGCAGCTGACAGTGAAATTCTTTCTAAAATTTTTGGTACCTTCCTTAAATTAAGCAAATGAAAATACAGCTTTTTTGTTTTTTAATTTGTTTTCGTATCTAGTTTGGTTAAAAATGAAAAAAATGCATTTAATTGTATATTTTTGGATCATAAAAGATGAATTGCAGTAACTTTTCTTTTAAAAATTAAGTTTTTATTAGCAATTATTTAACAACAATAATAAATACTTATTTGAATAACGTTTATCTAGTCTAATACATTTTTCCAAAATAAGTGTTTTTGAAATTTTCAGTTTTTGAAACGTTTTTCTTATTTTGATAAAATAATTTTACCGTTGCCGCTTGGCTTGAGTGTTTAAAAACACCCTGTATTCTTGTTGATAAATTTTAGCAAAACATCTTTAAAATCCATAAAACATTATTCCAGAAATTTAAAGCTTAAATCGATGAATGATCTTATCACGTTATAATGTAAAAATTATATATATATATATATTTTAATTTGAGTTAAATATGTCCACGAACCTTAAGTAAACGTATCATTAAGCAAAAGGAAGACAAATTTCTAAAAAACTTTATTTAGTGAGATAAATCACCTTAAAAACATTTTTACATTCGTAAAAATGCTGGAGTAAGTTTTATAGAAAACACTTACCTTCCAAAAGATTTTTCTGTATTTTTAAAACATTGTTTTAACAGTGTATTATTTTCATTAATTTTTCGTGTATCCCTACATATGGTACCGCAATTGTCATATCCGTTGATTACGCGTAAAATATCACCATAAAACACGCAATAACCAATAAAGCAACACTAAAAACAAATGTAAAATTAGTGTTACTAATTTAAAAAAAAATGTGGAGTGTTCAAAAGGGACATGTCCATTTACAAATATTTTAAGAGAAACACAAAAAACGGTTAAGTTCTGGTTAAACTTATAATCCATTTTATATTTTTACGCGTTAACGGTGAAAATTTAAGTTTGTACATTAGTACATACGTAATTTGAAATGTTATATGTAAAGAAAGCTTAAAAACTTTTAAAACAGGAAAAGTCACAGAAACACTGGTTACCGCAGAAAAAATGTTTAAAAAAGTTTTTCTTAAAAATGAACAAGGTTCCATATTCAAATGTTATTTTAAATCCTAATCATTTTTTACTTTATAAAAATGTTTGATGTTATGAATAATGAATAAAGATACTAACCTTTTAAGCAAAATTCATATTTTTTGACATAGTATACTACTGAAAAAAATTAATAATAATTGCATTTTGGGTTTTAGACCTTGCAGAACTTTTTGTAAAGAATAACTTTTTTCGTGAAATTATTAATAAAAAGTATTCCCATATGGTGCAAACTTAAGTAGACACGCTGTATTTTATAATAATACCCTTTATTATTTTTTAAATAAAACAAATCAAAAATCATTTTGTTGTTGTTGACATATTTACTTTTGTTTGAACAGTTTAAACATTGACTGTTTTATTATGTGTTTTTTTGCGATTTTTACGATGTTTACTTTCAGAATTTTAACCTCTTTGTTGTTTACGATAGGTAGCCCCTGCAAAACAAACAAGTCGATCAGGTAAACATTCTGCCTCAAAATATAATTCAATTAGACTCTGTTAAATCGATTTAACAATTATTAGATATCAAAATTATAATAAATGAGAAAAAATTTACAATTGGACATCAATGCTTTTAATATAAACCAGTAATATATCATAAAAAATTACTATTTGACTTTTCTAAATTTAATTAATAAAAGTGATTTTCATGCAGTATGAACATTAGACTGGGCCAGATTTTTTTTAATACATCGAAATATTGCTTATTGTAAGAAAAAGAAAATATCGTGAAGATTTAAGCCCTTAATTTAATATTAATATTTAATTTGTCAAAGCTCCCGAACTATCAAGGTAAAAAAATGTATGTGCACATATATCTTTAGAGAATTAAATTGCCTACAAAAAACGTTAAATTGAAAATGTTCGCCAGACGAATCGTTTTCGAATAATCAAGTTTTTAACATTGATATATTTTTTAGATTTACCTGTTTAATTTTGGAATTTTGTAACTAACGAAAAAATAAATATATAGAAAAAAACAACATAGATTCTTAAAGGAAATAAAATCGTTCTTTTATTTTTTTATAATTTAGGTTAAAGAAAAAATAAATTTACTGTTTTCTTTATTGTGGAACCGAGTTTTTTCAATCATTGGAACAAATTTATATATTACATCATTGATAAATCATAATTTTATCAATCTTATCACTTAAAGTACATAAAGTTCATTATATTGTGAACACCCTGTATAGGGGATATATGGGTTTTAATAATTTTAATAATTATTTAATTATTTTGGCATTAAAGAAATCACTTCCAAAAAATTAAAACAAATAATCGAAAATATAGTGCGAGGTTTTTTGTCACTAAACAATAACAGAATCTAGGTCATATTATTTTATTCGGGGTTAACAACGTGCTAAGTCACCAAAATACTGAGTTCAACTTTGTATATATACCAAAACTGTACTAATAATGGGAAGAAAAAAGTTATAAAAATATTAGATAAGAAGTAGATAGTAGAAGTCAAGCATAAAGTTAAAATTTTAGTTAAGCCCCTGTACGGGCTACCCCTAGTGGGCGGTATGCTCGGACAAAATTACGAAGTTAAGTTAGTTCCCGTAGTTTAGTTAAAAATGCCAAGATAGTTTTTGTCCACCGGTCTTATGGTCCCAAAAGATAGTTCCATATGGTTGATTTGCCCAAGTGACGTAAAGTGGCTCTATGTATTACAAAATATACGTCACAATATATTCAAACCTATTCTAGGTTAATAGCTATTTATTGTACGAAAACGTAGATTTACTTACTTTAAGACAATAAATCTACGCTAAATAAAATACCAACATTTATTTAACATCTTTATGATACAAGGAATATAAGGCAAAACTCACCAAAATCGTAATAAATGTTGCAAAAACTGTCAAGAAACATGCGTCGGTTGTTTTTCTGTTTTTGAATAAAGATCGGGACTGGATCTTGAGGGATTTTCTTCAAATTTGTTATCCTAAAAATAACAATTTCCTATAGAAAACCTAATCTATTGATTTTTTTATTATACATATTTATATTTATTTACTAAATATATACATATATATATATATATATATATATATATATATATATATATATATATATATATATATATATATATATATATTATTAATTGTTTAAAAACATATATGCACGTTCATGTTAACCAATTTAAACAGCACAAAAACCCTAACAATATGCACTCTTAATAAAAGTAATCAAAAAATATAAAGCTTTCTATATACAAACAACCATATGGCAAAAAATTCAATAAAGTAATTTTCTATACACACCAATTTCAACGACATACTTGAAAAAACTACCTAGAAAATATAAGTAAGTATTATGAAAAGGTGTGTCAGAAAAATTGCGTGTCGTACATCTACACATACATCTGTGACATAATAATTTATATCACCCTTTTAGTAAAAAGCTACGACCAACAGGATGTATTATCGGAGTATAAAATTAAAATAAAGGGTGTAACCAAGTACTTTAATTTAAAGTCCTAACCAGTGAAATATTTTAAAAAAGTATCTTTTCTTATTGGACGCTATGAAAACTGTAAAAAAGGTTCAAATTGTTAATAAACTTTTTAATATACTTCGTTTTTCAACAACGCCAGCCACATAAACACTTTATTCAACTTCTCTAGTCACTTTTTTGCCTTTTTGGTCTTCCACCTAGGTCCAACCACCGCCCCCGTAGGTGGTACGCTGCTGCCCTAGAGGCTTTTTGCGTCTTGATCCTACTCCTCCTCATTCACACACCATTCATTCCATAACTTGAATGGTTGCTGCTCGGCCCTTCCGCTGACCCCCGAGTACCGGGTGCCTGGTCGGCGGTCAGCCATTCAAGTTATGGCCGCGCTCCAAGTTGCTTAACTCCGGCGACCGTCTCTGCCGATCTCGCCGGTGTAGCAACGTAGCAGCTCTCTCTGTAGCCACTTTGTCATCTGCTTTATGCTGCTGTTGCTTTGTTCACTTACCTTTAAAATTTGGGGGTAGATTGTTTGCTTGTTGCTAGAAATAAACCCCATAATTTGAAACTATTAGGACACTAATTTTGCTAAAAACAAATAAATAGTATTAACTTATAAATCAAAGGTTTTAAATACTATATATTTAAAATTTGAATGACGTTTAAATATTTTTAGGCTACTTTATTATCACGTTTTAAAAACTTTTGTTCCCGTTTTTTTACAACTCATGGCTCGTACAGTTTTATAAATTAGTAAATCAGATTTTTTTCCTTGCTTAAATATGCCTTAATTTTAACCCCATGTAAGCTCTTTACATATATTTTATGGGGGTTTAAAAATAATTACATTAAAAGATACTAGAAAAGACATTAAAAAATATAAAAAAATTTAAAGCGAATCGTATACGACTAGATTGTAAATCTTTTAATAAATCCCTTTTTTTAGAAATAACTTGTTTAATTACCAATATTTTTTTAAAACTTCCTAATGAATCTTTTTTGTCAATGTTTATCAGTGTTCTTAAAAATATTTATTATTTAAAATTAGTGGTTCAGCTAGCCTATGTTCGGTTAACAGATCCACAAATATTTTCAATTATAATTTTAAAATAGTATAAATCACATATTTTTAGAAATATTTTACTAACGCACCTTTATTTTTAATTGCTTTTTTTTAATAATTATTAGCAATATGAACTATGAACCCCATTTTATTAAAAATATATTTATACCTACTTGGTGTTTCATTATGTTAACTTTAATATAATACCGGTATGGAAACAGAACGGCTGACCATAGGTAATGCATGGATTTAATCGTTTTCACTAATCTACTATGTACTCTCCTACAATTCAACTCTGCAACCAGCGCGGATTTGCGCAAAACGAGATCGGGAGCTGCCGGCACACCGCTTCCACCTTTCGTCTGACAGCGACATGGCTCGAGCACAAACCGTCTCAATCATTGCGATTGCTTTACCTTATAATTTTCTATAGTCGGCCGTGTCGTTTCCATACCTGTATAGCAGGAATGGCGAAAATTTTCGTATTAACGTGCTATTTTTGCACAAAAAATGTAAAATAATAACCTACGTGAGCCATGAAATACTTTTAAGTGAGTAAGTTAAAAGTTTTGAAGACTAAAAAAATGGCTTCAAGCCTTAACTTAAAACTTTCAAGTGATGTTCTAGGCGTCCCATATAAAACCAAGAAATACTTTTAGGTCAGTAAGTAAAAATTTTAAAGAGCAGAAAAAGGTCCTCAACTTCAAACTTTTAAATGGTGTCCTAGACGTCCTATAAAGCCATGAAATACTTTTCAAAGTGAGGTAAAAATTGAAAAGCAAATAAAAATGGTCTTCTACTTAAAACTTCTAATCCTTGCCCCTTGCTCCCGGTGTATTATTTTCACTAAAAACATCAACACGCGCGTGCCCTAAATTTTTATCTCGCGTGCCATTTGTGTCAGACGTGCCATTGGTTCGCCATCCTTGTATGTATAGTATGGGTTCTCAGTAAAAATAAAAATGTATAGGCAGTGACGTAGCTACTATGGGGCTAGGCGGGCCAGCCTCGGGACCCCCAAGCTCAAGGGGCCTCAGGCAGTACGACTTACTAAGTATTAATAATAGAATTAGATGAACCAGCAGGTGAAAATCTTTTTTTTTTTTGAGTACGTCAAATTGAGTACAAAAGATGTTAAATAGTGTAGTTGGGGCCCTCCACTGTTTATAGGTGTAGTTTTAGCCAGTTCAGAGGGTACAATTTTTTATATAAATAAATGATTAGATTGACTTAAAAAAATGTTAGATATCTTTACAAATCGTCCTAAATGTAAGATTTTATTAAAGTTTCATAACTGAAACTGTGCATTTAGTTAATCGGGGTTTTTTTAGTTTTTATTTTTAGTTAAATAACACTAATGAATCCTAGTATTTATGTAGCTTTTATAGGAGTGTCGATATGTGAAATTAATTATTTTTTATTATCCTGTGGATCCGTTATGGGTACTTACCCACAATGTATTCATAAAAACAGTTTTTATTAATTTTCAACAACAAACATCACAAAATACGGAACAGAACTAAAAGTCTCGTGCATAGACTTAATAGATTATTTAACAATTGAAGTCGTTTCCCTTGTTCTATTATTCCTGGATAGCGACTACTAATGTTCTTTATGTGGTTATGAAATTGCATTAAGTATAGACAAAAATAGAAAGAAGAAAAATATGAATGGTTTATTTTTATATTTTTGTGGTAATCATGCGGTCTCACTGAGAAAAAAAGTATATATTACATTTTTGTGTCTTTTTATGTTTGTACCTATATTTTCATTGTTATACCGGGTGTCAAGTTATAAACTTACACCCCCTTAATTATTTTATTTTTAATCGTAAAAAATAATTTAAAATATTAGTTTATTGGGTTAATTATGTAGTTTCTAAATTAGTAAGTAATCAGATTTTTATTATGTCTTAAGATATACAAAGTACGACACAAAGTATTTTTTTAACTGTGTATTTAATCATCATTTAAACGACGATTTAAAGAGCGTTACAAAAATACCATATTTTATGGGTCTATTTTTAATGGTTTTGGAAATATGGCCATAAATAAAATTATTGTGCAATTATTGCCATACCTACCTAACCTACATAATTAAAATTTACACTAATTGTTTAGATTTAAATGACCATATTTTCGAAACTAATAAAATAAATATATTAAATGTAGTATTTTTTAAAGCTCTTTAAAATATATTTTTATTGGTGATATAATATACAGGGTGTTCCATTTTAAAAATAATTATTCTTGTCCCCCCTGTATATTTTAAGAGATATTAAAAATGCAATTATTGATACAGAACTAACCCAACAAACTGATTTAATTGAATATTTTGTACTGATTACAAATTAAAAAGGGTGTATATTTATAACTAGACACCCTGTACATTAAGGACGCGTTGTTTGAAACAAATAAATTTAAAATTTAGTGCTTTGTTTTTTTTTAACGCTTAAATAAGTCGATTGTTATTTTTGGCTGCTGATTTTTATGGTAAATTCGACGACAATCAACGTAAGTGTTTCAATTGAAATCATTTTCTATTGCATTTTTCTGTATCAAATTCTAACTTTTTTCGTTTTTACCAGTTACAAGTCGAAACAAATTGATTAGAAATTCGGGGGATTGTTTCTTTGGAAAAATGCTTAAACACTGCGGTTTTTTTCAACAAATTCCTGAATACAGAAGGGTGGGGGTAAAAGTAAGCTATAACCACCATATTACTCTTTTAAACATAAACTATATTTATTACGTTTTAAAATTCCTATACCTAAAGTTAAACGTATTTTGAAAAACTTAATTAACATAAATGAAGAACGAGTAGATGTTATTTTGATGTTTTCACGGTCGTTTATTATTTTTGGGCCACTCTGTATATAATTATTTACTATGGAAAAACCTGCAGCCATAATATATAAAAATAGACGTGCCTAAGCGTTATTTTAAAAACTAGCCCCTGAATTTTGAATAAATTTGTTTCAACTTACGTTACCTCACAAATTAAAAATAATACTGTTTACTTTAGGTATTAAACCTGGTAAAAAAATAGTTTGACTTCGGTGCAGAACTCTAAAATGTCACAAAAATAGGTGTTTCTATTTAAAAATAAAGTTGATGATCGTCGCTTATTTTTGGGCCACCCTATATACATAAATTTAGAATGAAAAACCGCAGCCAAAAATAAGGATCGACGTGTTCAAACGGTTCTTGAAAAAACCATCCATTGGATTTTAAATAAATTTATTTTAAACCACGCGTCCTGCTCACTGAATGATCGCTTAAAGGGTCCCAGTGGTCTAAAAGTCGAAAAAAAAGGTATTTTAAGGAATCTATTTTTTACATTAAAAAAGTGAAAAACGATATTCAAACTTTTAAGCCTTATTACCTAATATGTATTATATCCAAAGATTAAAAAATAAATAAATTTTAATAATTTTAAAAATGGCGCTAAAGTCGACTCTTTACAAAATTGGATCCGGACGATGCTGTCCATTTTGGATCTTCTATTTATCTGAAAAATAAAATTAAAAAAACTTATTCGTATGACTGCAGCTATATCCCGTATACTAAAATTTAAGAAAATTATAATAAAAATTGACAAAATGGTGCGATTTTAAATTAAACTCTAAAATTTGGGTGTTTCCACGTTTTTATTATAAAAGAAATATTGCAATAAAATATAATTTTTGTACAGCACATAGCTACAGTTTATGCCGATTAAAATTTTTTGGTTTTATTTTTCAACACGCAACGTCCGGGTCCAATTTTTCTGGAGTCAACCCCTAAATTCAGCGTTATTTTTAAAATTATTATTATTTTTTGTTTTTGTACATCAAACATGGTAAATAATAAGCCTAAATAGTATAAATAGTCTTTTTCAATTTTTAAATTGGAAAAAAAACCGGAAATTGACTTACATTTTTGAATTCTAGACCACCGGTACCTCTTAATTTTACATAATCTGCTAATTGTTTAATTTAAAATATTAATATTAATAATAATACAATGGCCATTACTATTTTTTTAAATAAAAATTAGATTTTTTAAAATTAAAATAAAGAAAAATGTACTTTAAATAAAAAAATAATCTTGTGTGCCTCTGAAAATATTTTTTATAAAGTTATGCTAAGAGCTATCTTACCTGAAAAATTTGTTCAATCATACTATATTAAACGATTATCAATTTTAAATTATTGAAGAAAAAATCCAAATCGTTGCATTCCCTTATTAGTATATAAGGTAATTTTCCGTAGGTTTTACGTGAAATTAAAAGTGTTACAAACAACCACCATAATTCATGCTTTATTTTTATCAACCCTAAAAGTAGGTTAAATATCCCCATATAGAATTACTTACCCCATAACAAGTATAAACAAATATGGGTTGCTAGGGACAACTGGGTCGGTAGGGGGAACAAGAATATGTGTTTATTGGTAAAAAGTGATTGTGACACGATAACCCATATTTTTACAAATCAAATAAAAGTTTATATACCTAATTAATAGAAATTACAAAAAACAACATTATTTTATTCAACACATAAGAAATCAAATTTGCTCTAAACTAAACGAAAACATAAAAAAGAATTTCATTTTAGGAAAATTCAGCGGCGTATTATAATTTCTTCTTAAAAATATTTACCTTAAACCCCTCATGGCCGACACTAGTATACATTTTTTCCTTGGAATCCAAAATGTCTTTGGTGCAAACGATGCGTTTCCCTGAATTTTGTAAAAATATCTGAATGGATATAAAAGTTATTATAAAAACAATTTAAAAAAAATCACGTTTAATTTCAATGTTTATATAAATAGTTTTTCCTAATTTTCATTGTGGAATAACAATTGTGACACGACAACCCATTTATACAAATCAACTAAAAGTTTGTATTAGGTGTCCTATCACAGATCGATTTCGAAAAGCATGCTTTGGAAAATTTTAAAATTTGGTACAATATAAAGTTAGTGGGAGACATAGAACTAAAAATATTTTGACAGCCTTCCGGTTATACGGAAGTTAATGTTAACTTCCTTATTTTAAATGGAACACCCTATTTATTAATTAACCCTTTAGATTCTGCGTGAATGCAAAACATAATTTATGTATTATTTAAACTTAATGTTTTTTTGACTTATTTTAATTTTATGTCAAAAATGATTGTTTGTAGCAAGGCATTACATAACCATCAATTTCTAAATAAAAGCCTTAATAGTGAAAAGGGGCTGGGTTCCCTTGTAAAGAAAGAACTTTAGTAGACATATCGATATTTCACAAATTAATAAATACAGAGGGCCCAAAAATAATCGTTGAAAATCATCATGACCAAAACTTAAAAGTCAATTTTTTAAATGGAAACCCCTATCTTTATTACCTTTATCCTATTAGGCATTAAAAATAAGGGTAATTTTTATAAGGATGTCTATTTTAAGAATTTATAGTTTTCGAAATATTGATGATTTAATGTTTATCTATTCTAACAATGCATTTAAGTACGGGTAGGTACGGGCAGTTGGTTGTGACGCCACATTTTGTTGTCAAGGCCAACTAGAAGCAAAACTAAGCCGTATTTAAAAAGCATTGTTAGCATAGATAAATATTTAATTGTTAATATTTTGAAAACTATAAATTTTGAAATAGCCATCTCTATACAAACTTATCCTTATTTTTGATGCTTAATAGGATAAGGTAAAAATAGATAGGGTTTCATTTCAAAAAATTGATCTTTAAGGTTTTTGTCGTAAAAATTTTAACGATTATTTTGACCACACTGTATTTATTAATTGTGAAAATATCAATACAGTCTGCTAAAATAATTCTACGAGAAACCCAACCCCAACTTATATTAAAGGCTTTTGTTCAGAGTGAAATTGATGGTTATGTAATGGTTGCAAACGTCATTCTTTTTGAGATAAAATTTAAAATAAGTCAAAAACGGTTGGACTTAGGTATAGAACATTATACACAAATTATGTTTAGAATTTTAGGCAGAATCTAAAAAAATAAATAATATATATGGTGTTTCATCAAAATAAGGAAGTTGGCATTAACTTCCGGTATCGCTTCTGGAAGTGGTAAAGTTGTCAAAATATTTAGTTGTATGTCCACCACTGACTTTATATTGTTGCCAAATTTTAAAATGTTTCCAAAACTTACTTTTGAGAAATCGATCGGCAGCAGTTCCCGGTGGGACATCATGTATAGTTAATAGGAATTACAACAAACAATATTCTTTTCTTCAACACACAATTTGTTGCATGCATATGTATAAAAAAATGCATGCTAATTCAAAATCACTTTTATTTCTAAATGTTTTGTTAAAATGACGTTTTACATGGCCAAATTGTATTAAAGTTTTCCTATTTCATTACTTGATTTTTCGTAATTTTTTTACAAAAAAATATATTTTTGGGAATATACTCTTATAAAGATTTAAGCAAAATATATTTGTTTCTTCTGAAACATTTTCTCATAAAAAAGATCTAGTTCAGACTTTTAACATAGAAAAAGTAGCTACCTCTAATATAGAAGTAAAGATTAAATGACGCATGGTTGCAACAGGTTGTTTAGGGCAATCAAAAATATTCCTATCAGAGCTGGGTCGCATTCGAATACTCAGTATTCTGAATAGTATTCAGAATACATTTTGCCGGTATCTGGAATACATGTGTGTGTTTGGTATTCGGTAGAATACTATTTTGCTCAGTATTCGATTCTGTATTCAAATACTTTGAAGTATTCAAAGAATCTTTTTTAGTATTAGAATACCGGCGTTCCGAGTATTCGAATACCAAAAGTGTAAGCAGTATTCTGAATACTAATACTATTGTCAAAATTGCATGATTCGAATAAGAAAAGGAAGCAAAATAGAAAAAAGAGGTGAGGACTTTTTTCGTTTCAGTATCTGGAACACTGATTTCGTGTGTATTCATGTATTCGAATACTTTTTTTTCTTCCAAGAATTCAAATATTCGGTATTCGAATACTTTTTTCCGGTATTCGTATTCGTATTCGAATACCGATTTTCAGTATTCTGCCCAACTCTGATTCCTATTTGCATTTTTGAATACCATATGATTGCAACACTGTTTATAGAAGTTAGGATGTAGTAGCTGTCCAACCTTTTCTATTCCATTGTGTTTTAGATACAATTCAAGCCTTATGTGAAACTGCCTTTTTGGTATTAAAATAAATATAAAAATACAAGCTCAATTATGTTTATTTGCCGACCAATTGATGTGCTGCATAATAAACGGTGGCGTAGCTATGGCAGCAGGGAGCCTGGGGCAAAAAAATTAATTGGGGCCTCTAAAAAAAAGGTCCTCAGTACTCTTTAACTTTCTTTCGTTTCTTTTTGTATCTTTATGCATACTAACCAAGACCTCAAAAGATTTGAAGAGCAACAGTATTTCTGTACTTACCCCGGGGCCCTTTTTCAACCTCGAAGGGGCCGCCTAAGCTCAGGGGCCCTGGGGCACTGCCCAGACTAGCCCTATAGTAGCTACGCCACTAATAATATATAAATTTTCAATAAACCTTTTTATTAATACCTAATTTGTAAATGCCTTAGTCTTACTCATTTATTTTAATGCTAGATGAAATTATTTTTAAAGCCACCTTATTTGATTTAATTTTACTGTTTTGACATACTTTCAGGGGCGTAGCTACCCCTGTATTAATGATATGGGGCCTCCGGGCTATAGGGGCCTCCAAATGTGTGTAGCAAAAAATTAGAAATAAGAAAAATTTTTTGGAAAGTGGGCACCTTTTTTTGGTCTTTAATTTTTTCTTTGGGGGCCCCCTAATTCATTGTGATACGGGCCCCCCAAGGCACGCTACGCAACTGCATACTTTTAATAATCCAAGGCAAAAACCACTTTAAATACACACAATAAATAAAAATTCATAAATTGAATTTAAAAAATTATAAACCTATGGATATTTCACTTTTTTCCGAAACTGAAAAATGAATTTCTGTTATTAGGATATAAAGAAAATATTTCTGATACAGAACTGTATTTGAGAAGCTCCAAATCAATACGCAGTTTTTGATAAAACACAATTTTTAGAAAACTTCACAATTTTTACTTTACGTTTTCTACTTATCCATTTTAAAAAGTTTTTTAATCAAAATATGTAATATTTATATATTTATAATATAATATATTTTGATTAAAAACTTTTGTACATAAATAATAAAACGCGGAGTAAAAATTGTGAGGTACTTTAAAAATTGTGATTTGTAAAAATCTGTGTTTTGACTTGGAGCTCCTAATTTAATAAATATACCTAATATATTACAAAATGAAAACTCATATTCTATTTGTTTTTAAAAAATCATTATCATCATCATCTAAATGTGTGATTAAAAATTCTTCAACTGAATCTGTGTTCCATTTTTCAATCGCCACTGTTTCCTGTAGATGACCATCTTTATCATACAGCTTAATAATGGGGTCCAAACCTATAAAAATATTAAATTTTGGTTTTATTACAATTAGATCTAATACTGATATACTTGATATAAGTACTAAAGGTAATTTTCTAGAAACTTGCGGCAACTTCGATTTTGACCAACGAGAATCTCTCGAGATATCCATCATCAAAGTTGAAATTTAAACTAATCCTATTTTCACTATATTCCTCCTTCTTTTGCACACAATTCTTGATTTAAAGGTAAAGTGGCATACAATATTTGATTTTCACCTTTTAAAACCCGTTTTTTTATCTATTTAACACCTTTTCTTAATAAAATTGCAAAAGTTTACTTTGAAAATGCGGCAACCATGTATACACGCCGCCATAGCCAACTGCGATGTAAATTAATGATTGAAAGTAAAGCTATGCAATTTAATGCAAAAATAATGTAAAATATGTAGGAAAACTGGGTTTTAAAAGGTGAAAATCAAATATTGTATTTCACTTTAGCTTTAAATCAAGAAAGAAGAAGAAAGAATATAGTGAAAATAGGATTAGTTGAAATTTCAACTGATGAAGAATATATCGAGAACAAAACGTTTCCGCCAAAGAATTAGTTTAGATTCGTGATCAGCGCCCCAAATAACCCCCATATACCAAAATTTATCAAAATCGTAGTTGCCGCAGGTTTCTAGACAATTACCATACTAAAATTAACTTTATAACTAATTAACTTACCTCTAACATATTTAATTTGAAGATTTGAAAACTTAGCTGGTCTGTCACTCTTAATAAATGCTTGAATTTGGGGATATGCTCCGAATTTGCATGTACAGACTTCTAAAACTGCTTTTGCATACTTTTTTTCTGCCTGATTATTTTCATCTTTGTTACAGCATTCTTTACAGTGATCTCTACGAAAAGAAATAAGACGTTACTTAAAGATGTCTGTTAATAAACATAAGACATAATGGTGTTTTTTTTAAATCTCTTAATCCCTGAAAATTTAATAAATTTATTTAAATAGAATACAAAAACTTACTTAAGCATGTCCAAGTCAAATTTGGGTAGTTGATCACACGAAGAACATAATAAATTGGCCTTATTAAAGCCTAAAGTCCAGCAGTCTTCAGACGAAAATTCTGCAGAAACTATTTTCTGAAAGAAAAAACAAAATTTTACAATGTTACAAGAACTTTTTAATGTTTGTACTCACAATACTGGCGGCTAATATAAATACTAGATTATAATAATTCATTTTAGATCCAAAAATAATCATTTTGCCTCAAATCGGCAAAATCCACTTGTAAAAAATCAATTTATTTAACCTAGAAACACGTCAGCTGATTAGCTGTCAAAAATAGATGTAAACTTAGCAGCAAATACAACTTTTAGGGAAATTTGGAAGATTTTTGTTGGCTATTATGAAATGCCTTTTGACCCACGTCGCTTTGACCACTGTTGCTATGTAACTAAAGAAAAAATATTTCTAAAAACTGTCAAGTGCAAGTCATTTTTCATATTGTCAACAAAAACTCGAAAAGCCGGTGATAAAAAGTTTAAAAAAATAATTTTGGAGTAATCTATTAATATATTTTAGTAAAAATGGCTTTACTACCTTTAGAATCCAACCCAGAGGTAAATCTTTGCGTAAAAACAATAACTGTGGGTTTATTAATGAAAATTTTATTTTTTCCAGGTTATGAACAAGGTAAGAATTTTCAAGTTTTCCATTCCATTTTCCTTATTGATTATTTTTGAATCTCCTCTTTCAAGATTATACACCCTTCATAAATACTGAATTAGTCTTTAATTTTATTTGATTCAAGTAATTTAAATTTAATTTTGGGAATCTTAAAATAAAAATAAAAACAATTACAAATTTTCTTGCTCCAGTTCATCCACCTACTGGGTGTCCCAGAAAAATGGAACATAGTTGATGTATATGGACTGGATAATGATGCTCTAGCCTGGGTCCCTAGACCTGTATTGGCACTTATTTTGCTTTTCCCCTGCAGTGACAAGGTAAAAAAGAAATAATCGATAGCACATTAATTATTTTTTTATCGTATTATGTACAACAAAAGTGACAAAAAGTGACAGTTTTTGCCCAGTTGAGATTATTTATTATGTACCATTGAATAAGTTCAATTAAATATATATTAAGTTGCCTATATTTTTATACAGGGTGTTCCTTAACTTTTTAAGAAGCACGAAAAACCAAGAAAAAAATGCCCTAGTGGAGCGTTCTTTTTAAATTTTAAAAACACAATTACATAAATATCCAACACTTATTAAATAGTTATAAAAACATTTTTGGATATTTTCTTTATTTATTTATTTTTTTATTAATTACCTTTTATGGGGTGGTACCCTTTTATACCACCAAGCCGCAAGTGAAAAACAGACTTGTCCAACTTAGAAAGGAAAAAACAAGCAAATAAATTATTTACTTATAAATAGCTAAGAAAATATTAAAAAAGTGGGATTTAGAATACCCCTTATTATATCTGCCAAGCCAAAGTTTTAGGCGGAGGAGTGGGTTGAGAAATAGTGGACCATACTGGAGACTCTTAGTATTTTTATGTTATTTTTAGAACCCAGCTGAATTGGATTTTACTATGCTTTTTTTTGTATGCAGAGAAGTGGCAAATCATAGCACATCTAGAGTCATTATTTTGTATTTTGGGATGCAGTAGCCTTGTAAGTTCGAATAACAATTATACCACTAATATCTACAGAAATCCTACGCGGGTCAATAACCAGGTATGGGTTCTTTCATTTCATGCCAATGTTCTCTCTCCATATAAAACTTTTCCATATTTATATAAACCAATCGAAAAAAGATAATTTATTTGTCTGTTAATATATATTATTGATTGATTGCGAACTAAGGTATGTACATACACACTAAAATTACTTTACTCTGCGCCCTCTATTATCGAAACCGTTGGTATGACAAAAAATGTTTAGAATCAAATTTGTAAAGAATTTTGTGTTCTACAACTTTAATAAATATAAATGCAGTCAAAATTAAGAAATGAGATATTTTTAAGAAGAAACTGATTTTTTGACATTTGACCTGTCATATTTTGAGTTTTTCTCACATAATATCATAGGAGATTTTAGGAGAGCATTTTTTGTACCAATATAGTATGTACAGATATTTGGCCTATTCCGTGAGATACCTAGGTGAAAGTCTAAGGATTAATTCGGCTATTAGGTCTTGGGTCCAACACGCTCTGTAAATGATGAATACAGTAGGGTCATAAACATTTAACAATGGTTCAGTTATATATTTTTAGAAAATAAACTTCCAGTGTCCGAGCATGTTGGATGCCAAGTTATACATATTATATTGAGAATAATATAAGACAGGTATTATTTTAATAAGTTAATTATTATAACCTGTACACTAATTCAAAAGTTTAAAGTTAAAAGAAAATTAAACAAATAAAAATAAAAATAATTTTTGAGTTTAAATATTCTCAACATATTTTTAAAATAAATATATCAGGTTTTTCGGTCTATAGATTGTTAATTCACCTATTCCTGTCATATTTGCACAAGTTAGAACTATATTTCAGGCTGTGTAAGACATTTGATGTATTGGTACATCATGTACATTGAGCATTATTATTTTCTTGCTTTGGAATAAAGAACTCCTTTATACAAAACAGGCTTGGGGAGTAGATAATGATAGTGCTTCCATTTTTACCAAACACTTACTATTGCACTGTGAGGCACTGCTACGCATTTAAATAAATAGTTTGTATACCCTATTCACTTAGGTATTAATATAATTCCATAATGACTACCCTAAAAGGAAAAAAGGACAAAATATTTATTATTGGTTTTATTATACAGGTGAGTAATAATGTATTGACAAGAAACCCCCTTAATCCCATAATGTTTGTCTTTTCAAATGTACTTGCTTAAATGGTACCTTTTTTTTTTTTATTTAATTTCTGATAATGGGTAAATCAGTGTTGAGCTTAAGACATTTTTACTGGGGGACTTTTATGTGCAGGAAGGTTTGCTCATCATCCACCAAAGTAAATTAAAAAAAAATGAAAAGGTAAAAATAAACAAAGGTCTTTAGATAGAAAAAAAAAACCTTATTTCATGCTTTTTCTCGACGATTTTGTAACAATAAAAGATCATATTAATACTTTTATTAAGTTATATCAAATTAAATTTATCCTGGGGGAAGGGGAAGTTTTTGCTTTGAGAAAGGCTCCCCTTGGCCCACCTCCAGGAAATTCAACGCTAGGGAAAATACATACGATGTTAACAACAAGCGATAATTAAGTATTATGTAGATAATTTGTATATACCTATAAAACAAACGCCGTATAACCATTTAATAAATACTAGAACTTACACATAACTTTGACATTTTTTTTTTTAATTGGGTTTTTGATATCAGTATTTTCTAAAATGTAATTTTCAATAAGGTATAATTTAACCCTATTTTAGCTATTAGAATTTGTAAATGTTAGGAATTAAGAAACGTGACGCTGATGGTTTACGACCCCTTTATTACGACGAACGTGCTTTTTCTTAGCTATCACGAATTCAAAAATGGAATATAAATAAGTATTTATTATTTTCGTTACATAATTGCTAATAAGAATTATTATAAAACCTAATTCTTAAAAGAAAGATCACAATGCTTTTATGGATGCAAAATATGCAATTAAAGTGAATTATATTTTTTTCTCTTAAACTAAACTAGATACGGAAAAAATAGGAGACATTAAAGCAGAATTTTTATTTGTAATCTAAAGAAAGCATACAAATTTTACGAACACTTACAGTCAGTGGCATGCCATTTTTTGTTAGAAATATTCCTTTAGCTGCCTCACGAGACGCCACTGGACTTATTAAATGTAATTAAGTTAGATATAAATTACCCCCTTAATACCATTAAAAATTTGGCTAAATTAAAACAAAATTGGGTAAAGGATAGTTGGAATATTTTGAAAAATATGTATTTTTTTGTATCTCCAAAGTTAAGAGCTTTACAACATATGTCCATAGGAAGTTTTTTTTCTTCAAATGAGTCCAAGAATCACCCCTTAACTATTAGCATGTCTTTAAGGAACACCCTGTATAAAAGGGTACCTTTTTTTATTAATTTTTTCAATTTAGATTTAACTTATTAATAAAAATACTGACTATTAAATAATTTTTAAAATAATTTTCCTGGAGAATTATTCTTAATTCTCTGTGTCTTTAATATTTTTTAGTTTTATGAACATGCAAAACAAGAAGCTGAAACAATTAAAGAAAAAGGCCAGGTTGTAGTAGATGACGTTTTTTATATGAAGCAGTTTGTCTCTAATGCCTGTGGCAGCATAGCTTTGATCCACAGCATTGCTAATAATGCTGAAAGGTATGCATGTGCAATACAAATATTTTTTTAAATTAGTTCTTTATTTAGATAACCGACATTTGATATTTATAATAAGTACTATAAAATATATCTAAATAAAGAACATCCTTAAAACAATGCTTTAAGCATTGGCACCGAGAATACAGTTTACAAAACAAAAAAATGTTTGGTTTCAACATATGTTCTTGAATTTATTTAATTAAATACCAGGATTTAAGATTTCTATTTTACTATATAGGCTTTACTTTTACAGACTTGAATTAAAAGATGGTGTTTTCAAAAAATCCTAGAAGATTCAAAAATTTAACTCCTGAACAACGAGGTGAAATGCTTTCCAAAGTAAATAGCAATTCGGAAGCTTATAAATTGATAGCAGCTCATCAGGAGTTAGCAATGGAAGGACAGACTGAGGTATGAGATGGTGATTTGTATAAAAATCTGTTTCTCTGAATATCATTTTTGGTTTTGCCTAAATATTTATATTAAAATAAAGACATTGGTTATATTTTTTTAGGCTAATCCAAATGAAAAGGTGAACCACCACTTTGTAGCATTTGTAGAAAAAGGTGGGTACTTATATGAACTTGATGGAAGAAAAGATTTTCCAATAAACCATGGACTAACTTCAGAAGAAACCCTGTTGGAGGTAAAATACTCATATACATTCTTTTAAATTTTTTATGGCCAAAATGGTTTTAATTACCAAAAGTATAGTTATCAATAATTATGGTATTTGCTTTATAGTTAGGGATCACTGGGTCATTTTTTATTACCAGCAAATATCCCTGTTAGTACTATAAATTTTTGATATTCGTCGAATCAACCCATTTAATTCCTGCTACCCCTGTAAGCTACCACCAACGAAAATTGTTGTAAGGAAAGAAGTTGGGTGTCTGATCAAAATGAAGCTACTCACGAAAAATAACTTGTTAGTAACGAATGGTAAAAATGGTCCAGGGATTCCTAACTATTACTTTTTTGTATAAATAAATTATTTTCTTTTTCTAAATTTAATAAACATTTTTCTAGGATGCTGCTAAAGTTTGCAAACAATTTATGGAGAGGGATGCTGAGGATGTTAATTTTACCATCATGGCTTTAACCCAGAGTGACTAAATTACTTAAGACTGTTAAATAAAGTTAAATAAACCCAAATTAAAATATATAAATATCTAAACAAAACAGCCTTAAAGCCATGTGTGCTTGAAATTATTAGTTTAAAATTTAATATTATTGTTATTATTTTAGTTCCTCCTTTTTGTACTGAGTTTATATTTTTGTTCCGCTTTGACATTATCTGATATTAAAGCCTAAATTAAAGTCACCTTTAACAAAATGTTTTATTTTCATATGTAAATTTTATAATGAAATATTTTTTAAATCTATAAGATATTTTAACAAAAAAAAATAGTGTTTCTGTATCTACTTACAGAACTTTACTAATGTACACATACAAAGAGCCAGTTACTGATTACTAAGTTAAAACACCCCTTCCCTTTCCTATGGGTAAAAGACAATGTAAAACTGCAACATATAATAATATAAACTTTATTTTAAAACAATAAGGATTATCAACTGTCTGCAATACATTAATAATATAAAGTGTAGTTTTTTAACTTATTTAATAATTAGTTTATCAATTATTATCAGAAATATTTTTCATAATGTTCATCGCAACACCACTCTGTCATCTTCAAGTCCTACATTGGGCAACTTTTTTAATTTTTGTTAAATTTCTTAATAATCTTGTCATCACAATCACTTTCACCTGTTGCACTTACATAAGCCTTTAATATCTTTTTTGAAGCTTTTTATGGGATATGCTGGGTTTCTCTGTTAAGATTTCAAGAATTTTTTCCTTAAAGTTAAATTTTGAGGATTCTTTGGCATCTTCAATGTTTTCAGAAGTTTTTAAAGAATCTTCATTGTTAGATTCTAAGTTTTTTTCCTTATTTTTCTTCTTCTTTGATTTCTCAACTTTTTCCGATTCAATATTACCATTTTCTTGAGCAAAAATCTTTTGGGTACCTTCAAATGGTTCTAAATGTGGTGTTTTATTTTTCTTTTAGTAATGTCCTGATTCAATTCCAATACTGGTTCATCCTGAGATTTCTTTTTCTTCTTTTTTGGACTTTCTTCTGCAGTAGTTTCATTTTGGATTGATCTCTTTTTGCTAACATGCTCAGATTCTAAACTTCCATTTTCTTTCTTTTTATTATCACCTTCTTGTTGATTACTATTTTTTGGTTATTATTGGTAGGATTGTTTCTTGCTTTATATTTTTCTATTATATCCCATACTTCTTCTACTTCTTTCATGTTTGCTCTATTTCCAGATGAACTCCTTATAAAATTCTAAAACAGACATACCTTATATGTTACATTATCCCAGTTATTTATATATTTTGGTACCTTTTCCTATTACTGTTAAACTTTATAGCAGCAACGGCTGGTGATGACAAGTTTGGTGGGTCAATCCGCACCAGTGTTAATTATACTAATATTTTTGTTTTAATTATTGATTATTACAGTCTGCAAAATCACTTTAGCCTGTTATTTGTTTTACTATTTAACATTTTATCACTAAAAATGGATTAATTACTTATAACAGGAGGCCTAAATAACATTTTAAACATTAGTTTATACTTATGGTGCGGGTTGACCTACCAAATTGGCCATCACCAGCTGCTGCTGTTTTATAGTTTTATAACATTTTTAAAGAAAAAAAAGTTTTATTTGATTTAATAAATTACTTCCCAAAAGCAAAGAATGTAATATTTTGAAAAATTAAAACATTTTACTCACCATAAATTTGGGTTTTTTCCTTGGTACATTGCTATATTCTGAAATTGTGTTTAATAAATTTCTAATAGATGGTTTGAGGTTTTTTTCACTATCACATATAGACTTAATCATCTCCAACCAAGTTTCTTGTTTAACATCGCCTTTTTAACAATTCCATTTTTGTAGGTACCTTTAGCTGCATATCTCTCGTCTTCAGTTATACATTTTGTATGTACTACATATTCTTCATTCCTAAAATATAGATATGTCCACCTTAGTCTTTTAATGGGTGCCTTAGAGCAATATTAGGTCAATTTTGCATAACAAAAAAATGTATTATTACCGAAAATCCTTAAAACAGTCTACACAAGTAACTGACTTGTAGTTCCTACAGGCAAATTGATAATGTTTTTCCACTTTTGGTTTGTGTAGCGTATCTCCGCAATGATTACACGTAAATACAACCATTGTTTAATAATTAAAAATGTTCTTAATGTCAGAAAAGTAAAAATTATTACTGAAAAAGTAAAATTCACGTGGAATTACTATGTTATGGATGTAAAAGTTCATAACATGAAAAAATGTTAGGTTAGTTTGTTATGCTAATGCTTTTTTATAGAGAAAAGCCGGGACTCCCTGGGCTAAATAAATAAAAAAATATCTAAGGAGACATAAAATACAATTTTAGTTAAAAAAAAATGGTATTTATTATCAATTACCTTGTGTTTTTGCTTTGTAATCTTTTTTTTATTTAATTAAACATTCACAATTATCCAAATTCCCCTAAAAACAGTGTTGCTACCTAATTACGTGCCTTAAGTCTCTTTAAAAAAGAGTAAACGTCAAAATTGCCCTTGAACTGTCACATGATGTCATGTTTTGTTTATTTTTGACTTCTCTCTTTCTCGAACACGAAATTCTATAATTTCTGCTCTTTTTACTCAAGAATTTGTGTTAAAGAAAGGAAATGCGATTTTTTCCCACCGGGTGAATTGCTTTTCATGCTAATTTCATGGTTAATTAAAGCATTTTTTACTGGTTTCAGTAAACTTCTGCTGTAGTGACTCAGTTCTTTTATCTTTATGTTATAAGTATTGAAAAATGTCCAATACAAGATTCCCTCAGGAAGAATCACTGCCTAAAACTGGAAGAGTTAATGAGGTTTGCCAGGTAAGTATAATTCAGTTTAAAGAATCTTAATGAATTTAGCACAATCTCTATGCAGTTTTTGTTGTAATTCAATAATTATAAAAGCACAGAATAAAGGTGCAGACAACACAAAGAAAAAAGTGAATTGTTTATTTAAGATGATATAAAGTAAAATTATGATATAATAACATTTTAAAAAAAGAAATAAAATTCTTAAGTAGGGTATTACCTTGCCTTAGACACATTATATTGCCAATAGAGATATTTTACTCCACATTTTCTTACAGCACTGCAATTTTTTAGGAATGGATGGTAAGAGAGGACTCAGCTCTAGCATATCGTCTTCAAAACCAGGAATTCTCAGAACATTTGTCAGGAAACCGTTTCAGAAATGCTGTGGTTAGAGAAGATTTTCCCAGAGCCAAAAGTGAGCAGATTAAGGAGCAAGAAATGGCAGAACAAGCAGCAGCTATATACCATCGTATGTTACAAGAACAGGAAGAACATGATACTCAAGTAAGTAAAATAAAATACACATCTGTGTAGTTTTTATAATTCGTGGTAAAAACTGTATTGTAAAGGGTCCCTTTGGTTATTACTTGTACATTGATGAGTTTTATTTAATTATACCTATATTTTGACATATTATATTTTGTATTTAATACAAAATTTATTAAATGAATCTTCTTAAACAGGTTGCGAAAGAGTTAGCAGAGAAACTAGAGCGAGAAGAAAGAATAAAGAAAAGAGCAACAGAGCTTAGAGATCAAGACATAGCCAGACAGTTACTGGAAAAAGAAAGAATAAAAGTAAGTAAAAATCTGCACTTTTAAGTTTAAATAGGGGTTAGTCTGTTCATAGTTATTTGGCCCTTAGTTAGTGCTGATAGTTCTTGTAAATAAATTATTCCTTTGGAATTGGCACACTAACTACCCAAAATAAATTGTATAAACCTCTGATATAATGCAAATAAAATTATATCAGAATTGAAAATTACCTACCATACCCTAAAAACATTTGCAACTGATTTATGTCTATGTTATCTTTGGACAATCCACAAAGGCTGAAAGCCTAAATACTAACATACACTGGGTGTCTAAAGTGAGGTTAGAGAAAGTTTGTTAACACAGGACGTTAAAACTTGAAGATTTGTAGGAGAAGAAAAGATCTCTGCTGGCAGCCAGTTCCACATTCTAAAAGCTCTAGGGAGAACAAAGTTGGAAGTTCAGGGTTTGTCCAGTTGGACCATATAGGAATACATACATGCGACACCACTAGTTTCTCTGTTGGGGGTTGCCAGTGGGGCCTGTTGCCTTTAGTCTTGTACATTAAGTGTGAAAAAAGTTAATAGTGCACCAAGCACATGAAAATCTTAATATTATACTAATCACATTTCTCTACTGTTTTTTTTCAAATCATGATTAATACATTCATAATTATTTTAAGGTGGAAAGACACCAGCAACTACCTCCCTTTCCTCCTCACATGTCTCCAAATAGACCACTTAATCTGCCACCTAGACTGCCGAAAGAAGGGTCACCCCACCGACCTAATCCAACAAATTATCAGGCTAATCTGCCTCTTTTGCCTAAAAGGCAGGGGTTGGCTATGCCTCTGCCCCATGAAGATGAAGCTAGAAGAGCATTGGCTGGACGAAATGTGCAAGGAAGTGATGAAATTGGTAAGATTTAATGTTTTCATGTCACCTAACAATGATATTGTTATTGGGTTCAGACTATGTCAAAATGGAATTACTTTCCAATATTTCGTCTTGTAGTGTACAAGGTGGACCAAATTCAACACTTTTTATAGAAAACTTATGTTTATGTATGTTTTATACAAAAACTGACCTCCATTTGAGAGACTTAAATTTCAAGCCAAACTTACTGGTGAAAACCACAATTTCTTTAATCCTTCATAACTTCTTTATTTTTAAAGATTTTTTAATTCTGTAAAAATCTTTTTACAGCAACTTTTTACTCAGATTGCAAATATGCTTTTTATTTATTTCTAAGGTTACCTATTTTTGAACTTATTTATTTACTCTGTAAATTTTAAATAGAACACCCTGTATATTCTTTAGTATTAAAATGCTTGAAAAATTACATTTTTAAAAATGTTTCACACTATATATATTTTTTAATTAGTTTATGAGATATTGCATATTTTGTCATTTATTACTGATATTGGCTAGTAAGTAGGTCATGAAAATTTAAATTACTTTGTATTAATAAAAACCTGATCAAAAAGTTCTTAGGGCAAAACATTAACAGGACACCCTTTACCCTTGAAATAGGATTATTCTTTACCCTTATTTAAGTTGTTAAATTATTATTATTATTAATAGTTTTTCGCAATAACAGTCAATAAAATACAGCAGCTATTTTGAGATTTTTTAAAGTAAAACATGATTACTTTTTCTTGGCCCACTTTCTATCAAATATCAGTAATAAATGACAAAATATGCAATATCTCAGAAACTAATTAAAAAAGTGTGATACATTTTTAAAAAGGTAATTTTTAAGCATTTTAATACTGAAAAAATATATAGGGTGTTCTATTTAAAATTTACAAAAATAAATAAGTCAAAAATGCATAACCTTAGGAAAAAATAAAAAGCATATCTGCAATCTGCATAAAAAGTTGAAAAAACAAAAGATTGTACAGAATTAAAAATCTTCAAAAATAAAAAAGTTATAAAGAATGAAAGAAAAGGCAAGAAATTAAGAAACATGCAGGATAGTGAATTACGGTTTTAACAAGTAAGTTTGGCTCGAAATTTGTGCCTCACAAATGGGTGTCAGTTTTTGTGTCAAACCTACAGAAACAGGAGTTTCCTATAAAAAGCGTCGAATTTGGCCCACCCTGTACAGATTATTTTTGGAATAACTCATTTTATATAATAAGAAGAAGATATTAAGAACTTTTATGGTAATTACTTTAGTTACTTTTGGATAATAAATTGCTCAATAATATAGTCATAATTTTAACGTTTTTTAGAGTTCCTAGCTACAAAAGATTAAAATATTTTATAATGTGATATTTTAGGAATTGTTGATAGTGCTGAGTTGTATATAGAACCATATAATTCATCCAGAAATGTGCCCCAGGACATAAATCGTATTGACATAGTTCCAGAGATACCTGATGATTTGGGTATCCCATTAAAGGAACTGACTTTAAGGTAGGACAGTAGTCTTAGCCCAGCACTATAGGTTGCAATAAATTATTATTTTTATTTTTTTTATTAATATTTAGACAAATTCAAGAGGAAAAAGACGCTGAATTAGCAAGAAAGCTACAAGAAGAAGAGGGTAACATAGAAGATACTTTAATGAACAGAGACAGAATGTTGGCTATCGAAGCACAAGATAAAGAACTGGCCAAGTTACTGCAAGAAAGAGAGAGAGCCAAAGCAAAACGCGCCCGAGAGAGAGCCAAGCAAAAGGCTTTAGCAAAAAAACAACAGCTAGATCCAGGTCCTATTCCAGACTGTGTCCCTCCTCAACACTCTGGACAAATATTGCCGGATGATTCCTATGCTTTTCCTGCAGACCTGATCAGCCAACCTGTGTCCAGTGTTCCGAAGAATATATCAGCTGTACCAGATATCTATACTTTGCCCAATCCGGATGAAGAGGATGTTAGCTACAGTCTACCTGCAGATGTACTGTTAGAACGAGCACAGGGTATTCAGGGGGCTCAAGGTCATAGCCCAAAAAAGTTGCAGATAAATGGAGGGGGTATTAATGGGACAGAAATAGGAGCTGGAGTGGCAAATAGACCAACACATTTGGAGTTAAGGTAATTTGATAGATAGTCCTAATAAACAAAATTTTTGACCTTCTTGGAAAGAAAGTTTGTCCTCTAAAAATTGATAGATCTATCTAAAGACTGTCCACAGATGGGGTTAACAAAAGGACAAATAGAATAAAAATTTAATTTTTTGAAAAAAAAATCTTTCTTTATAAAAATTTTTGCTTGTAAAAAATAAGATTCACGAAGAGAAAATGTTGATTTTGCATTCAGGGTTCACAAAAGCTTAAAAGACGTGATTTTTCTCCAAGAGAAAACCACCTTTCTTTTTTATTTTTAGGCAAAATATCATTTGGACAATTTATTTAGCATTTTGAATGATTTTATTAATTTACAGGGGTATCAAAAAGTTTCATAAAACTGATTTTGGAGTTATCAAAAATTAATTATTTTAAATTTTTATAACAAGATGACCTTAAAAACTTTTATAATTTGCTTTTCAAACACCTGCTTTCTCCAAATTCCTACACAGCACAATTTCTCAGCTGTAAATGAATGTAATCAAGGCATTTTCGCCAAATTATGGAATTCAATAAAATTTTATGTTATTGTTCTTATTAATTGCAAACATAATTCTAAATAAACTTTCCTAATGACATTTTGCTTAAAAATAAAAAATAAAGGTAGTTTACTCTTGGAGAAAAATCATGTTTTTTTTTAAGTTTTTGGGAACCCTGTATACAAAATCAACATTTTGTCTTTCTGAAATATATTTTTTACAAGCAAAATTTTTTATGAAGAATGTTTTTTTAGCCCATTTGTCCTCTTGGTACCCCCATGCGTGGACAGTCTGTAGAATACAATATAAGAAAATTCAGAACATAAAACATTTTTAAAATACCAGTAACCAGTAGCAAAAAGACATTTTAAAAGAATCAGTCGGGTGAAGAATGAAAACCCTTTTTTGTAGGTCACCTTTGAATCGAGGCAGTAAACCTCGATTTCCAGATCCAGAACCTAGTGATACTGCAAACACAAGCAGTGGGAGTTTGTCAGGTATTAAATTTGTTTAATAAGATCTAAAAATGTATTTAACCTTTATATTGCATAGATTTGCCTCAAATTTTTGAGTGAAAAAAATGGTAATAGGTATAAATATTCTTTACATTTTTGATTGAATATGCAGTGTGATAATTTTTTTTGTTTTTAAATTTTGCAAGCATAGGAACTTTGGAAATTGATTTTTTCTCTTTGTACTATTTTAATAATTATTTAACGGTAGTTAATAGGGACAAAATCAAGAAAGATGTATTTTAAGAATAAACAAAGAATGTTTTTTGTTAAGGAGGTACTTCTCCAATGCATTCAAATATTGCAATGGCTATAGATCCAACATATACACGAAGAGGTGGTGGATATAGGCCCCCGTCGAGTTATGACACCACTTCTAGTACTGTCACTACTAGCACCTCAAGTAGCAGCCCTGGTATAGTGTTACCACCACCCGATATAAGTGAACTTGATGATGACAGGTATGTAAAAAAATATCTTATTTATATATACTCCTTATTATGGATAGTCATTATAGACATACAGTGGTGTGCATAAAAATAGCAGTGGTAACCAAACTTCTTAAAACTCCATTGGGTTTTAGACTGGCCGGCGCAATTGCCGGATCTAAATCCTATCGAAAATTTTTGAAAGCACTTAAAGAAAGCTGTTCAAGCTGCTTAACCAAACAATGCCAATAAATTGTGGGAAATTTGCCAAACAGCATGGCGATCTATTCCTCATGCCACATGTCAAAAACTAGTTAAATCCATGCCACGCAGTGTTCAAGAACAATGGCCAGGTTCAGCCTGGCGTCAGACGTTATGGGACAGTTTTCTTTCACTATATGTTTGTACAATTTTTTTTTAATTCACTGCTATTTTATTGCACAACATATTTTCAAATAATAACCTTTTTATTTCTATATATTCAATAATCTTTTTTTTTTGCACTAAACAGAAAATGCTTATAAATGATTTAACAAATTTCATAATGTAATTTTGATTTTTTCAATATAAACTGGAAATATATAAAATTGACAAATACTGCTATTTTTATGGACACCACTGTATATAATTTTTAAACGAAGGATTGTGCATTGTATTGTTTTGTATAACTTTTGAACATTTTTCAGTGTTCTAATTAAGTTTAAAAACAGTATAGATACATGATATAAAGTATCTATCAAACCTTATTTTTACTTTTTGATCCCTATTTTTGTTGTTCACAAGTTTTACCCATACAATTAAAATATTTTTTTAACAATTTTAATTTGAAGAGAACAAACGGTTTTTGTTTAATTAACGTATACACTAATTTTTAATATCAATAGTAATTATATAAATATGTAACTTAAAACAAAACACGTCGTATAGTTATATTATATAACTTTTTACAAAGTTCAGTGTTCTAACTTAAAAATTGAAATTATTTTTTGATCTATACAAGGTACAGATATAGATAAATTAATAATATAAAATAACTATTAAACCTCTATAACTCCTTTATATCAGTGTTTTTTTATGATCAACAACTCAAAGTGAAAAAAGATACTAAGACTAACAATCTTAATTTAATGAGTAAATAAATATTTCAGCCCAGCTCCTCCTTATATGCCCATTCAGGGCCAGAGAAGGACGGCATCTCTGGAAAAAAGAAAAAGAAATCGAAGGAGGGTGGTTGCAAGCAACAGTAGCTTTAATTTGTAGCTAGATTAAACAATTAAAATGTTATCTCGAAATATTTTATGTATTTTATTTTAGGCTGGTAAAAAATGTAGCTAGTTATATTGAAAACAAAAAGGATTTGATTAATTTGTAGCATAAAATGACGATTTTTAAACGTTTAAATACTTCTTGAGTATTACCTAAATTTAGGTATTTTTTGGCACTTTCTGTGAAAAAGATAGTAGCAAAACCTGTACAATATTGGTGCAACACTGTAGATTTCCTATGCTTTATGTGTGTTATTTTTGGACCTAAAGCTCTTATATAAATAAAACTTTTATAATCTGTTAACTAAAGGTATAAATATTACCTTCTTGTCTAAAAGTAAATTCTTCTGTGTAGGTTTTTGTGTGATTGGTATATTAAATAAATTAGATAATGCTAGAACAATTCGTTTTATAAGACTTAAAAAAAATATATGTGAGAAATATCTAATGAGTTAAAATAGGAAATGTACTGTGTGCATTATTTTTGTTGGTGGGTTAAGTTACAATAAACAGTTTTTTTTTAAAATTTTAAATTCTTAATTACTTTAAGGTTTTATCTAAATATACATTAATACTTATAAGCATTAATGACAAGAATAGATTAGTGTAAGTGATGAGAAGGACTTCTCTTTAAAATGACAATATGTAAATGTCTAGTTGTTTTATTTATACATTTATTTCATGTTTTACAATATTTAACCGAGTACCTATATTCAATATCAGTTTTTAATTTATTTATTTGTAGTTTTAGTTTGCAGTCATAGGTTACAATTCTTAGGCGATAATGGGTCATTTCTGAGTGTTTTGTTGTTTGATACAGGTCATTTTTAGTTTTTAT
This sequence comes from Listronotus bonariensis, assembly GCA_014170235.1. NCBI lineage: Eukaryota > Metazoa > Arthropoda > Insecta > Coleoptera > Curculionidae > Listronotus > Listronotus bonariensis. The sequence goes on from JACEGR010001866.1 coordinate 62,000, forward strand.
AGACATACTAAATACTGCTACTTGGAAATTGATTGATATTTTTTGTTTGATATATTCTTTTAATAAAAATTATATACAATGGCCAAAAAGAGCTGTATTTTTACAGATTTAAGAAAGGTTATAAAGTCCAAGTGTGAATTTTTAGTTAAACAACTAATCAATTCATAAAGGTTTTTACATATAAAATATGTGTAAACTATTAACATAATATTCATCTTTACACTAAGAAATGACTTGTGGGTGTGCCATAATTTTTCCACTGACTGTATATGTTGCATTTATATTTTATACTTCATATTTATAAGAATATTTAGGTTGAATATGATAGTTTACTAATTAAAATCAAACATAATTGTACAACAATAAACGAGTTTAAGTCTCGAATCTAGAAACACAAGTTTTTGATATTATTATTATCTTTTAAATAAATTTGGGAGTTTTCCAAAAATAAAATCCATATTTTAGGACTGCTTTGGTACTTAATTAATGAAAAGGCAATCCATTACTTTAAGAAAACCTTATTTTTAAGGTATTTTAAATTTTGAACGATCTGATTTTCAAAAACTGTTTTATATTAAGCTCCTATTATCCAACTAATGTTGTTAAATTGTTGGTCACTTTATTAAGATTTGATAAATCTAGTCTGTTTACGATTATCTAAAGCAAGAAAAGCTTCCTTATTTTTAGATGGGAAACAGAATCTCAGTACCTTTTTATTACCTTATACTTTTAGTTATTAGTACATTTAACATCAAATTATTATCCCTCCAATGAAAAATAAGACTACTTTATTGTAGGAGAAATAAAATCAAAACCAAATAAAGTACTGCTCAAATACACTATTATTTATATTTATAATAATATAAACTCTATTTTAAAGTGATATTATATAATTTTATTCTATTTATATAAAAATATTAAGGTGGTAGGTATTATTGCCATAATTTTTTAACCTTATATTTTATAATGTGTACTTATACAATGTTTTAAATAAAGTTCTATAATATTTTAAGTGTTTTGTTAAGTACATTTTCACGTTTTTAATAACCCTTTTACCTTTCTAAATAAAGAACAGTTCTAAACTAAATTCTAAACTATAACAACTGATGACAGTATAAAAAACAGTTACATCATTTAAAAATAAACTTATCATGGTTTTTTCAAATGAATAGCCTTGAAAATAACACTTCTTCACGAAAAAAATAATCACATAAATCCTTTATTTGTAATACAATATATAATGTAGATATAAAGTAAGATTACATTTTTAAAAACTAGGATTAGTTAAATTTAGGAAGTTTAGTAAAATCACAGCTATTTTCAAATTTGTCTAATCCTTATTTATTTCATTGAAGGTGAATCTTACTTTATATCAACTCAATAATCACAAAGAGCCTATTAAAAATTGCAAAAAAAACTACCAAATAATTCTTTGAGGCTTGTCATAGTCTAGCCACATTAAAGTTCTAGTATAAAATATACTAAAAGCCATCATGTTTATAATACAATAAGTAACAAATTCTAAAACTACATTAAAAACAGCCGAGTCCTTATTTTTTATTCTTATTCTTAAGATAATGTAGGGAACCAAAAAATATCTAAATTCGAGTAAGGACTGTGTAGCAAGAAGGAGAATAGTGGCAGGAACAAACATTAGGAAGAAGCTTATATCTCTATTATTCCAAATAATTTTAAAAATAACAAAAGGCTGTAAATGTAAATTGGAATCATTATATATCTAAACCACCAATATCTACCATAAAATCTGTTCCAAATATAAAATACAAAATGTCTGTTGTCAGCTAGCAAATAGGGATGAACTACGGTATTAAAATAAATTACAAGAAATGCGACCAAACTAAATAAACAAATTAGAATTTTGTGTTTTCTAGCAAAAAACATGAAGTTTGAAAACTCACTGACAAAATGTGGCCAACTAAAAATCAAACAGAAAACACTAAAATAAAATATTTGGGGAATATTAGCAGACACTTGGTGTGCTGATTTATCACCAACAACAATGCCGCCATTAAACCATACAAAAGATGCAAAAAACAAAATTAAAGAAATATAGCAAAGAAAATTTAACCAAACTTCAATGGTGAGAGATCCTAATATTTCTACTGGGTTTTGAATAAGATCTCTTAAAAATATTTTAAAGTTTTTAGCTGGCAACAAACCATCCTTCTTAAATGGGTCCCTTTTTTGACTCCAACCAGCATACAGTTCAGTTAACATATATTTTCCTCCATATATTCCTACAAACACAACATTGGTCTGACGACAGAGAATTGAAAAAAAGCCTGCAATGGACGCAGAATAGTGGCAACCCCTCTCACTTAATATTATCACAAGCAGATTTGTAGTTAGGGATACAACATCTGTATAATAGAGATGGGAGAAAAAGTACAGAGGAGGGAGAAAAGCTACCATAAGTGCTGAGAAGATCTTTTGCCATTCTCCTTTTACATATTGTGAAAAGATTATGTAAAACAGAATCAAATTTATACAGGAGAACAACAGTGATACTGCTCTTAACCAATAAACAGAGCACAGACCAAGAGGTCCTAAAAGTAAGGCACTTATTAAGTAAAGTCCTGGAAGAGTGGTTACCTTTGGATCCCATTTATCAAAATGAAAATTGCAGTATTGTGCTCCAAGAGGTAAGTGAAACTCTTCATCAATGATTAAGTCTGAAGCTAAGTAAACATAATCAAACAAAATCTTAGAGAGAACACTATAAATAATTAGAACAAGTAAGCTCAGGAGTTTTGAAATTCTCATGATTGTTTTTTAATAAAAACTCACACTGAGAAAAGTTAAGTAGAACTTATTTGTCTGTAACTTGTAGCACAGAATTAGGATGTGGTTCTCAATATATCCACTTTACTTCTTATTACATGTACGGATGGCAAAATCTTTTCATTACAAGCACATTTAGTTCCTGATATAAAATCAAAAGCTCCTATTCTTGAATCACAATTGGGACAATGTATCCTGCCTCTAGTCCAGTCTAGCTCCTCTATTTTTTTGATATCCAGTCTGGTAGACAGTCTTCGTTAAGAAACACCAAATTTTTTTCATTTAGTGATTGGCAAGTTTGGGGAATATCCGTTCTTTCGTGTAATTCGTGAAAACGTATATGTCAAATTTCTTGACGATATGGCGGCAGTTAATAGAAATAAAACAAATTAGTTTAGTTATGCACTAAGCATCAAGTAATATAAGTATATAGGTGTTAGTTATCTAATTGTAGCTAACTTTAATTTTTGCCAGTTATTTTTTCAATCACTGTAATAGTCACTGTGAAATGGAGCCCGTATAGTAATAAATAAATAAATAACACTATTATATTAATATGACGAACCTAAGCTACATACGTAGTGAATGAAGGACAAAAAACAAACGTGAAAGATATGAAAAAAAGTGGATGATGAATTAGTATTCCTTTCTGTGTGCGAATAAACATATTTTATTTAATATTAATTTTTTATAGAGAGGTTACGTATTATTACCTTCTAGAAGGTATTGAAATTATGTAATAAATATATGTCATTAAATAAACCTCTTGTTTTTTTTATAAAAATAAAATATAAAACTAAAAACAAAACCTACTTAGGTAACTTATAATGTTAATATGGTTAATATGAAGTGCAAGTCATAATAAAATAATCCGTAGAAAGTGAATGAGTATTGAAAATAAAAACCACAGAATACTGATAGACGCACAAAAAAAACTCAAATGAGTGAAATGTTAGGTTAAGCACAACATGAAATTACTAAAATACGACTAATGCGCAGCCGCAATATTTTCCATCAGCAAACTCAAGGTGAGTTTATATTTATAAGGTTGCGACATATCCTCAACTTTTAGGCGGTTCGAGGTCGGGGACGTAAGGAAGGGCACTCCACGGAGAAAAGTAGGCGAGACTGGGTAAAATCAAAGCTGGTGATCAATCCAGTGGCGTCTAGAATTTGCGCATTTCATTTTGCATTGTTTTTGATGTGATATTTGTTGAAAGATGTAATTCCAAATGTTTTTTATTTAAAGTAAAAGAATTTACAACTTATTAATAATTAAAAACTGTTGTGTAAACGGTTGTTCTAATAATACAATAAACTCTATATCTCCAGCACTGAACAACATGGCCGAAAAATAGGAGATGTGACGTCATAACACGTCAAAGCAACATGGTCGAATGTCGCTACCTTATATAGACCGACTTTGAGTAAACTCAAAGGCTCCATAAAAATATTTATCACTCTGTCCGGCGAATCCGGCTTAGTGTGAAACGAGGATTATGAGAGCTCTCCGACTATCCAGATTATCAGTGTGTGAAAGGTCTCATAAGACTCCATACACTTCGATAGCGTCGGTCCGTCACCGGCTACCCGTTTCCGGCTAGTGTAAAACTAGAATAAAGCTGGCGTTTGATATAAATGAAATAAAAAAACAAACCGGAAAAAAATTGAAATTTCCTTTCTGCTTTCAAAAGTAAACATGTAATATTGAAGCTAGTTCTTTAAAAAAGATAGCTAAAAGGGCGTATTATATTGTATTTCCTTCCCTTGGACTAAAAATGAAATTATCCTGCCATTTGCATTGTGTAAAATTCTTTACTTTAGGACTTTCGGGAACTTTCGCAATAGTCGACGGAATGGGAGAAAACGAAGGTTTTTTAAATAAATATTTTTTTACAATTGTATTAATTAGATACATTTTTTTAAAGTCCCTTACAATATTTTTGATATTATTTCTGAGTTAAATTTTTTAAATAAAAATGCGATTGTGTCAAACGGCCTTAATAATTAAACGATGAAATCACCCCTCAAATGTGCTGGCAATGGCCGTTTGTAGGTAGCCTTTTTCTTTGCGACTGACGTGAAGTTATCTATGGTAACAACCCTGATTTTTGACAACCGGTTGTTTGTTGATTTGAGGTTGTGTTTGGTAGTTTGTATTGTATACGTGTGAGTTTTTCAAAAATATATAAAAGGATTTTTCAATATACGCAAAAAATGCTTAAATATTTAAGATACCACATTGTTTTAAATCTCTAATCTAAGTTTTATTGTGTTCCTGTTGTAATTTTAAGAGAGATTTAAAGCTAAAAATATGGAGACAGAAAAGGTGTCTATCCCTAGATACAGGGGTTCTAGGTTAAACAAAGTAAAAAAAAATGGATATATTCCCCAAAGTAGAAGATCCTTATAAAATGAAATCGTCAATAGGAGGCACATGTAAGTTCTGAAGAGATTTCAAAATGTTTTTGTATGGATTTGTTTATGTATCTCCCAATGATTATCACATCTAAACATAATGCCCATCTTTTTATTTCTACAACCCTAAGATATTTTTCTTGTCTTCGGACCTTATGGGCTCGTTAATATAATTGGTGATATCTAAAATACTACCGAGTATACTGCTTTTATGTCATAAAGGTGCTAATGCTGTTATAATAAATTTAGATTGTCTTTTATATTTAAATTTACAAGTATTAACCAGAACTTTATGTTTTAAAGTTATGTTTTTCAACCCTAAAACATGCTGGTGTTATAAGGTACTTATTATAATTTATATTTTCTGTTATAGTTTCCATCATTAGTTTTCTGATCATTGGTTTTCTAGTATATTCAGAAATAAGGTACTACCTGAATAGCAGCTTTATTTTCAAATTTTCTCCTGATGTTATGTTGGAAGAAAAATTAAAGATTAACATTGATATAACTGTGGCAATGCCTTGTGGAAGTAAGTTAAAAAATCCTTTATTTTTCAATAAGATTTTTGGTATACCCATTTATTTTAGATATTGGAGCTGATATTTTGGATTCAACCAATCAGAATACCTTTAAATTTGGTCAGCTGGAAGAGGAAGATACTTGGTTTGAGCTATCACCAAACCAAAAAATGCATTTTGAAAATAAGAAACACTTCAATTCCTATCTTAGAGAAGAGTATCACTCAATTAAGGTAAAGTAAAATTAAGGTTATTAGGTACTTCAGTAAGAGTCAAAATTTCTTTAGCCACTAAATACCAACTATTTGATTTTAATGTTTCTAGAATCTATTAACATATTTTGGTGGTTTCCCAGGTGAAAAGTAATACCCCGCAACGGTTTTTGAAAATTTAGATTTTTCAAAAATTTATGAGTGATTAAAAATTTTGAGTAATTATTTTGTAAATTACAATACATTGTGTCTATCTAAGTTGGCATGGGAAACTTTTTTATTATTAATTTTAAAAAAGTTATTCTTTATAAAAAGCTTTGCATGGTCCAAAACCTAAAAAGCAACCAGGAAATATCAAATTGTGACAGTCATCTATGAGGTTTGCCCAAAAATGTAATTTTTGACTAAGAGTAAAGTAACTGTATTTCGCCTAATATTTAAAATTGTTATAAAAATATGTTTAGAATTAAGAATTGCTTATAAATATGCAATTTTGTTTATTTACAAAAAAAAATTAAAAAATTCTGCGATAATGGTAAAAATTTAGGTTTGTATGTTAGTTCAATTCGGACAATTTTATAAAACCTTGTTAAATTTATTACTATCAAAACAAGAATAATGCACAATGCACTAATGTACAAACCTAAACTATCTTGATTATCGCAGAAAAAAAATCAAAAAATTGATTATTTTATGGAAAAGAAAATTGCATATTTAGATGTAATTTTAAGTTCCAAAACTTTACTCTTAAGCAAAGATTAAATTTTTTACCAAAACTTGTAGGCTATTAAGACAATTACATATTTGATGGTATAATAAACAAATGTTAATTAAGCTAACTTCTCGGAGTTGTAGAAGATTTATATTTAAAAACCGTTTTGGGGTATTACTTTATTTACTTACTATAAAGCTACCAAAAATATGTTAATAGATACATTATAATTAAAAAGTCGATTTTTAGTGGTCTACTCAAAAAATTTTGACTCTAAGTGACTTAAATGGAAGATAATACATACAATTATTTTTTAGGACCTTCTATGGAAAAGCAGCTTTTCAACACAATTTGGTGATCTACCTCCAAGAAGTCACTTTCCTGACAGAAAATATGATGCCTGCAGGGTCTTTGGCAACTTGGTTCTTAATAAAGTAGCAGGAAATTTTCACATAACAGCAGGAAAAAGCATTAGTTTACCTAGAGGACACATTCATATTAGTGCATTTATTTCAGACAGTCACTACAATTTTTCCCACAGAATTAATAGATTTAGGTAGGTTCTTTTTATTTATAAAAGGCTAAATGGTGTATTTTAGTGTGGTATCATTTTATAAGAATCAGAGACAAATTTTTTAAAGCTAGCTTAACAGAGAATGGTTTTAATCTTTTTGTAAAAATATATTACAGTTGTTTTTTTATATAATTATTAATTTAGAACAATGGATGAAGTAGTAAATTATTAAATTTCAAATTTTAGTTTTGGAGATCCAAGCCCAGGTATTGTACATCCTTTGGAAGGTGACGAATTGATTTTACAAAATGGTATGACTGTTGTTAACTACTTTATTGAGGTGGTACCTACAACAGTAAAAACATTCCTTAATACAATCAGTACCTATCAGTACAGTGTAAAAGAACTGACTAGACCAATAAATCATGATAAAGGTAGCCATGGTATACCAGGAATTTACTTCAAATATGACATGTCAGCATTGAGAGTGACAGTCAGTCAAGAAAGAGATAACCTGGGAATGTTTTTAGCAAGGCTATGTTCAATTATTGGTGGTGTCTATGTTTGTTCTGGTAAGATTTGTTTAAGATAGATACATTTTGTTTTCAAATAACGCACATTTGAAATGTAGGGAAAAATTGGGAAATCTGGCAACAATACCTATTTTCAATGTAGATTCAGCAATTTTAAAGATATTAAGGATTTTCGACATTTTTCACTAAGCGTTTATAATAAAAATGGTTGCTTGTTGTTAAATTTTTTTATTATTACAGCAAAACTTTCCTAACCTTTTTTTCCTCAGGTATGTTAAACAGCATTGTCCAACTTATAATAAACTTCGTAACGTGTAATTGGAGCAGTAAAAATTCCAAAAAGTCCGGGTCTTATCCAGCCCTCAATATGGCGGAAGTACAGAGTTTTGACAGCACGCCATCTTTGACTCAATGATGTTTTTTGTCATGTATTTGTTATTATTTAATAAAGATTTGTTATGTTTTTTATATATGTAATTTTTAGCCTTAATCGAATTAACATAGACTATAAGGAAATGGCAGACTTCTACAAAGAAGTGTTTGATGGTTTCATAATAACGTTCAGTTTAAATAATCCGGTTTTTATTATACCAACCACACTTAAAATAATTGGTATTTCTAAATGATCTTTTACGGCAGAAATAAAAATAGCAAAATATAGGTTGTCAATCGTCTATAACTAATTAAATTGGCCCATTAAGTTCACCGCAACAGTTTTAGTAACTTTCGTTAAGTTTGATTGGTAATAACAGTTAGCAACAAACAGAACAGTCGCAAATTTTATCAGTTATCGTGAAGAAACTATAAGCTGTGTAAAAGAATATAACATACTTAAAAATAATAAATTTTGTACCCAAAATAATTTATTAAATATAGGTCTTTATAAATATCACTTATTATTAATGTCTTCGTCATTATTTATTTGTACAGGGTTTTTACTTATATTTTGCCACACACTTTTAACGATAACTCAGAACGATAGAAAAAAACGTCTTGTACAAAAGTTTCATACTTTTTTTCTATTATTTTTGGAGCATATACATAACAAAAGAAACAAATGAACATCAAAAACTTAAGAAAAATGAAATGGTAAACTTTTTTAAATGGAACACCCTGTATATTATGTCACCATTAAAGAGGTCTTTTAAAAAGCTTTACAAAAATACCACATTTGACATATCTATCTTAAATAATTTTGGAAATATGATCATTTAATGTACTTTTTATTATAGCAACAGTCTTACCTTAGTGCCGATGCCGCAGGGAGGTATAAGGGATATTACTTTATATTTATATCCACTATTTTTCCGGTTTGGTAGTCATATCTCAAAAACTAGTAAAGATAGATATATCAAATGTGATATTTTTTAAAACTTTTTAAAAACCTTTTTAATGGTGACGTAATATACAGGGCGTTTCATTTAAAAAAGATTACCATTTCATTTTTCTTAACTTTTTGATGTTCACTAGTTTCTTTTGTTATGCTTAAAAGATAATGGATGAAAACGTATAAAACTTTTATACAAGACGTTTTTTTTTATCCTTCCTGGTTATTGTTAAAAGTGGGTGGCAAAATTTAAACCCTATACTTTTTTCACATACATTAAATTGCTAGCTTTTTGCCACAAATGATTTAAAAATATGCTATTGATAACACAGAGTTGTGTCAAATACTGAAATTCGGTCTTCGAATACGAATACCGTAAAGAAAAAGTATTCGAATACTGAATATATTGGAAAACCAAGAAAAAAAGTATTCGAATATCCAATATTCATGAATACCAAAATTGGGTATTCATGAATACTAAAGGCTAAAAAACAAGTTGAAGAGCAAAATAAAGGCCTTTTTTTCAAAACAAATTCAAAAAGCAACAACACTCTCACTCTTTTATTTTTTAACTTTTTTTTGTAAGCAAAATTCAGTGGCGTACTTTCTTTCTTAATAAAATATTTACACTAAATCCCTCACAGACGACACTGACAAAAATTGTTTTTTGTACATTAAAATATGTTATTTAAAGCATAGAAGACGTCTTCCAAATTTCCCAAAAATATCTACATTGATAAAAAAGTAATTGTAAATAAACTGCAGTTTTCTCATTTTTTGTTTTTTTATTTTTTGACATCCCACCAAGGTCTATGCCTAAATACCAGAGTACCGTGGGTGTCGGGTTATTAGATGTTTAACCCATCGTTCCCCCTGTTCCGTCAACGTCGTCCAAGCACTGAAACATGCAGTAGCATTTCACAGCACCTTGTAGACAACGCGGTAGTGCCACCACGGTCGTTATTTTTAAATAACTACTACCTAAATATGTCTCCCCGCTGGGAATCGAGACCGCCGACCTCTGGCTTTGAAGATCAAAGCTCTGTCCACTAGGCCACGGGGAGAATCACCCCTTAAACTGTGTCCGTAAAGTTAGTGGATACCCTGAATAAATAACATTTATATTGTTCTAAAAATACAAATAAATATTTCTACCCTCTAAGAGCTTTTTGATTAGAAATACCATAAAAAAATTAAAGTAATTAATTATAAATTACCAAAATCAGATCTGTATCTAAGGACTTTCAGCGATTACTTGTTTTACAGTTTCATTGACTTAACTTCCTGTACAATTTAAAAACCATGTAAGTCAAAAAATATTAAATTACGGGAAATAAAGTTTATTGTTTAATATCTTTTCTATTTTTTTAAACTAATGACTTTACTTTTGGAAAGGGGGTACATACTATCTACCATTATAATTTAAACTAAAAACTGATGACATAATAACATTTATTATACACATTAAACATTCCTTTTGTGTAAAATGGAGATAAATACATATAAGTAAAAGTTTAACCCTTTTTGGAAAACAGAGACATTTTTACAATAAAAAAAAGTATGTTTTATAAATAAAAAACATGTAAGTCGATTTGCTTTAGTAGATTTGTTATAAACAACAATTTAAAAATATGTATACTGTGTACACTTGCAAAATTTTTATATTATAAAATTTAATCTCGTTCCCTTATATGGGGCCTGTCTGGTCTCGCAGTTTTACAATACCGGATATTCGAATATTAGTATTCAAATACCGGTATTTGAATACCAGTATTCGAATACTAATGATTCAAATACAAGGACTTGAATACCAGAATATTCAAAAACGGTTTTTAGAATCCAGAATACCGAATACTGACCAAAAAAGTATTCTGTTGAATACCGAATACCAAACGAATAGATCTTTTCGAATAGTATTCGAATACCAGCCACATCTATTCTGAATACTATTCAGAATATGGAGTATTTGAATACTACTTTACTCTAGTCACAGCTTTAATAGTTTCGTAAATATGGGCATCCATATACGAAGAATAATTTTTAATGTCCTTTATATCTAGGAAATTAGAAAATATTTTTCGTACTTGGGTGCTCATATTTCCAAAACTATAAAAAATAGACAAATCCATGTGGTATTGTTTTAAAAGCTCTGTAAAAAAGATTTTTAATGGTTAGATTGATTGGTTTATTTTTGCATTCTTTAGACTTAAAAAGCGAAAAAAAATGCTATAATGAGTTTGCTTATTTAAGCAATTCGGTATTTCAAATAAAAAATAACAAAGTTACAAATGGCGAACACTTAATTTTCATAACACTGTTGCTAGACTCTAAGGTTAATTATTTTCAGTTCAAACAATGTATCGATTACCAGCAGCACTGGTTCTAAACAGTTACTTTTTACTGGTCCAAGCAAAAAAAAATCCTGTCAAAATATAATTTTATCTTTCAAGTTGAAGCGAAAAATTAGATTTGAAAGTTAAATAGCAAAAAAGAACCCTCAAATATGGGGAACCTCCCTCACCACCATCCCCGGGTTCTACACGGTCCTCGGACAATGCGGATATGAGTAATCTACTGAATATTAGTAAGAGTATTGCGGGAGCAAAAAATAAAGCTAGAACAAGTGCCACGCTACTAGCTTTACAAGAAAATGCTAGAGAAAAACAGGTAAGAGTGTCCTAGTACAGCAATAGAAAGTGAAGTCCGACCGAAACTGGTTTTCCGGCCAAAACCGAAACCATAATTTCGGCCATGGCTTCAGTTTCGGCCGAAACCGAAACTCACGTGGTCAAGTATAAAAAATTAAAATGAGAAGTTGAGGCGTATACAGGGTGTTTCCTAATTGCGGTAAGAAAATTTAAGGGCATATTCCTGAGACAATTTTATGAAAAAAGTTCATATCAACATAGGTCTTGAAATGTTTTGTTTCTAAGATACAGGGTGTGAAACTTTAAAAAGAGAATCGGGTTTTTAATATTATCTTAAATATGCCTTAACCGATTTTAATAAAATTTGGCTGTGGTCTTATTTAGAGTGAAAAGTTAATTTAGCCCTAAACTAATTATAATTAGTGAGACCAGTGCCGGCATGGGACGCATCTTAGCTAAGATTATTGACAAAAAAATGGATAATTATTTACAAACCGGACGCCTCACCGATTTTAATGAAATTTGGTATATGGGGGCTTTTTGGAGCGCTGATTACGAACCTGAAAGAATTTTTAGTCGGACTGTTTCGTTCTCAGATATTCATCATCAGACTTGATAACCAAACTAACCTAAATTCACTATTTTTCCTTCTTTGCACTCAATTCTAGATTGAAAGCTAAATTGGTACTTAATATTTAATCACATAAACATCAGTCCGGCAATGTATTGTTTTCCAGATACAGAGTGCTAACCTTAAAAAAACATTTTTTAAGGTTTTTATTAAACATAATCTGATTTTAATAAAATTTAGCACAGTTATTTGTAGATTAAAAAAGCTTATTAAGAGATTTAGAACTTAATTTAAGTTATCCCAGTTTGCTATGAAGCCCTATGTGTATGTATGGTTGCCGGATTATCAAAGAAAAGCCACGCAATTTAATTAAAAAATAATGTAAAAACGTAGAAAAACGGTGAAAATCAAATATTGTGTGACACTTTAGCTTTAAATCAAGAATTGTGTGCAAAAAGAAGGGGGAATATAGTGAAAATAAGGTTAGTTCAAATATCAACTTTGATGATGGATATCTCGAGAACGAAACGTTTCCGCCAAATAATTCTTTCAGATTCGTGATCAGCGCCCCAAAAAACCCCCGTATACCAAATTTCGTCAAAATCGGAGTTACTCCCATTTTCTAGAAAATTACCAAATTAAGTATTATTGGCTAATTTTATACAATTATTACTATCGAGTATCCAGTCCAGGGGTATGCAGTTAATTAAATTTGAATATTTACAAATAGTTGTCAGGATAGAATATTTTCACTTGCTTAGTTTAAATCAAATAACAAACTTGCATAAAAGTCAGTGGCGTACGTTTTTTCTCAGAAATCTTCGTTTAGGTATCCCTGGAAACACCAATGGACGGAATAAGTCGTTTTTTTATATACATATATGAATAGCGCTTTTACGGAATTTAAGAACAAATTCATATTTTTTTCTTGTCCGGTTTTTTTCTGCATCACATCTGGCAAACCTAGCTCCAACTCACGCGATCTCACCGTATGATACCAGGAATTCGTTTAAATTTTATATGTCGCGTCTCTTTGGCTTCAACTAAAATTTAGTTTTCTACAACAAAAATACCGATAAGGGCCATATTCACACTTTTTAGATACAAGGAAAGCAGAAACACGGCCCTGTTCAGTGATCTACCGGACATTTAATTAACCTTAAATTATCATATTTTTTAAGCAAAGATTTAAAGAATGTCGAGCAGCAAGATTTCAAGAATTACAGCTACCTCACAGACACGTTTGTGATATGGTTGCAATTTACTTAGGAATTGAAGGCAGTGAAGTTATGGAAGGTGTCGCAGACGATGACTCCTTTATTCAGTTGTTAAACTCCCTATTGGATAAGGGGGAATTTTAAGTCTTCTTTTCTTTTATCAAGATGGGCCGCCTTATCCGTTAGGTAAAAATTAAATAAAACATCTTAGCCATTCAAAAGTTACGTTTCATGGACAAAAAACGGTTTTGTGCACTAATAAAAGGTCCTCACTTTGAAACAGTAAATATATTTCCTTGCCAAAAAAAAATAGAACAAAAGGACCTACTTTTGTAAAACACACAAAAACAAATATATACAGACTGTCCACGGATGGGGTTAACAAGGGGACAAATGGACTAAAAATTTAATTTTTTCGAAAAGAGTCATTCTTCATAAAAACTTTTGCTTTTAAAAGAAATGGGATTCACGACAAGAAAATTTTGAATTTGTTTTCAGTTCGTAAAAACTTAAAATACATGATTTTTTTACCAAGGGTAAACTACCTTTATTTTTCATTTTTTAGCAAATATCATTTAAAAATTTATTAAGTTAAGTTAAGTTACAGGGTATCAAAAGATTCATAAAAATTATTTTGAAGTTATCAAAAATTGATTATTTTAGGTTTTTATAATAAAATGACCTTAAACCCTTGTATAATTTGCTTCTTAAATTCCTGCTTTTTCCAAATTCCTACAAAAGACAATTTTTCAACTGTAAACTCCAGTTTTCGTCAAATTATGGACTTCAATAAAATTTTGTATTATTGTTTTTATCGATTACAAACAAGATTTTAAATAAATTTTTCTCTTCGTCAATCCTATTTTTTTATAAGTTAAAATTTTTATGAAGAATGACTTTTTTCGAAAAATTCAGGGTGTTCTATTTAGAAAAATTACCTCATAATTTTTTTTTAAGTTCTTGATGTTTGTTTGTTTATTTTGTTATGCTTAAAAGATAATAAATAAAAACTGTGAAACTTTTAAACAAAAAGTTTTTTCTATTTTTTTCCTTATCGTGGTAATTGGGTGGCAATATGTAAATAAAAATCCTGTACTTTTTCTTTATAGAATCTGGCAGATTTAACCCTGCAACGAAGCCTCCCGTTAGAAGAATATATGTAACAAAAGGACTAAAACATAGCCTATCTGAAAAAGCAGTAGCTGTATACAAAACGAAGAAAATGACTTTGGATTTGAGGAACATAAATGATGTAGGTTATTTAATAAACATACTTAAATAATTTTAGCAATATATAAAAAATATATCTCGCCAACGTATAAAAATACATTGTGTCCCAAGATAGGTGTTACAAGAGAAGAAATAAACCAAAAATTTTTGAATATTAAATTTGTATTTTGGGAAAACGGTTGCGTGGTACTAAGAAATTCAAAATTTTACTTTAATCAACAATATACAGAACGAGTTATAAATAAAATTTTTAAATATTTCCAAGAATAAAGTACCTTTATTTTTAAAAATAGAACAAAATTTTATAAGTAAATCTTTATGAAAACTTTAAGGTAAAGCATTAACGAAAAAAAATATTTTTGTCGATTTTACGCATTAGCACCTGAATACACTAGATGAGGAGCAAATTGTACAAATTTTTTTAAAATATTTTAATTTTCTTTCAAATTCTGCTCCTTTTGCCAAGTAATTAAGTGTTAATGGGTAACATAAAAAAATACAAAATGATTTTTAAGCATTAAGTTAAATGCTTTAACTTGAAATTTTACATCAAATTTAATTCTCTACAATATTTACTCATTAAATTTTGTTATAGTAGGGGAGCCCACGATGCTAAATGAGGATTTACTCGAGCGTCATAGAGACCTATTGGGTTGTAAAGCTTAGATGATAAGAAGAAAAACATTTTATATAATATATACCTTTTTATCGGTGGGGAAGGTGGCTATAAACTTTAAAATATGTTAAAAAAATATTATTATTTCGGCTTGTGGAAATCGTTCGGGTTGTATCGGATTATATATTTTTCGTTATCCCTGAAATATTTTCTTTAAAATAAAAAAATAGCCACGGTCGAAAATGTTAATCTGACGATTTTTCTTTGTTGTCCTCTGTTTCCCTTACGTCACTATCAAATTGTCAGATTAGTGGAATATACACTCATCAATTTTAGGCGAAGAACCAATTCTAAAACGGTATTTACCAATCGGTTATGTTGACGTTTAAATAATGTATTATACGTCAAAGTTGTCACCATTTAATACCGCGGTTATAATTGGTTGAACGCCTAAAATTGATAACTACTTGGGATGTAATTACCTTACCCTATCTTAATCTGACGCGCTCGACAATTTCTGATGGATATATTTTTGTTTTTTATGATCGGCCCTGTATACGGGACTCATATTTGGTAGAGGTACTTAACCGGGTACAAGGTATATCCTTCGGTATATTAATCTGCCGCGCTGTAGTAAATCCCAAAATCCCCTCTTGGGCTCCCCTACAATCATATTAAAAAAAGTACTTTATCCCTGGACATTTTTCATATTTTTACTTATACAACACCAATCAGAGTATTTTCTATTTTTTACCCCATGCGACCAGTTTTTCCAAAATGCCGATTTAGATATTAATATTTTTTGGTCCATTTTTCCTCTTTTAACCCCTATCCTGTGGCATATTGTATAATACAGGATGAATAAACTTAAGTTGGCACTATTACTAACTTCTTTATTACTAGAGATACGACGTCGATTCTTTAGTGAAGTTGTAGTACTTTTTCCGCTGGTTAACGTGCTGCCAACAGAAAAATAATTGAACATCGGGTTTTCGATTTATTGCAAAAAATTTACTTTTTTATTGACTACCCTGTATATTATATCACCATTCGAAAGATTAATCAATCATTAAAAAAAGTCCATATGTGATATATCCAATTTTTAATAATTTCGGAAGTATGGGCATCCTGAGAAATTTGATAGTAAACTAGAATTTTTAAATCCAACACCCTGTATATTAAATCACCGTTAAATAGATATTTTAGAGCTTTAAGAAAATACCACATTTGATATGTCTATCTCTTATAGTTTTGAAATTATGGACATCCAAATCTAAAAATTGTAGATAAAATGTCTATTTTATCTTCGACACTAAACTTAGTGCTTATCAAGGTTAGTTTATATTTATAAGGTTGCGACATATCCTCAACTTTTTGGCGGTTCGAGGTCGGGGACGCAAGGAAGGGCACTCCACGGAGAAAAGTTGGCAATACTAGGTAAAATCAAAGCTGATGATCAATCCAGTGGCGTCTAGAATTTGCGCATTTCATTTTGCATTGTTTCGGAAGTGATATTTGTTGAAAGATGTAATTCCAAATGTTTTTTATTTAAAGTAAAAGAATTTATAACTTAATAATAAATTAAAAACTGTTGTGTAAACGGTTGTTCTAACAATACAATAAACTTAATATCTCCGGCACTGAACAACATGGCTGAAAAATGGGAGATGTGACGTCATAACAGGTCAAAGCAATATGGCCGAATGTCGCGACCCTATATAGACCGACTTTGGTGCTTATATAGCTTGGAGCTGTAGAGATACTAAAAATTTAGCATAATTTTGAGATTTGGATGGTCATATTTTTATACTATAAGAGAAAGACATAGTAAATGTAGTATTTTCTTAAAGCTCTTTAAAATATCTATTTATTGGTGATGCAATATACGAGGTGTTTATTTAAAAGTGCCAATTTACTATCAAATTACCAAGGCTGGCCATATTTCCGAAACTATTAAAAATTGGATATATCACATGTAGACTTTTTTAAAGCTCTCTGATAGTAGTGATATAATATACAGGGTGTTTCATTAAAAAGTAAATTTTTTGCAATAAATCGAAAACCCGATGTCTAGTTGTTTTTCTGTTGGCATCAAGTTAATCAGCAGTAAAATACAACTTCTCTAATTTAAATAAAGAAGTTAGCAATGGGGCATAAAATGACTTAAGTAAAAAATCGTTGGTTTTTAAGATTAGCACTTGAAGCGTCTTGAATCAAATTTTTGTTGCCACACCTACTCATATTTTAAAATTTTACTATCAGTTTGGCAGCAATGACTATCCATTTCATTGATCAAAAAACAACATTAAGTTAAAAGTTTGCTCTGAAAAATGTCTACAGCTGGACTATATCTGTAACTTTTTTTGATATTTCGAAAAAAGTTATTTTTATAAAAACTTGCTTTTTTAAATTGCAGAATCGTTAATAAAAATTTAATTATGATATACAGAATTATTCAAAATTGTGAAAATTTAACAAAAAAGTGCCAATATCTCGAAAGCTATCGATTTTTTACTAAGGTCATTTTTCCACCAGCCCTTTTAATATTATCTTCTTCTTGAAAACCCTGCATAAACAATTTTATATTAACAATGATAATGGTTTCTTTATGAGTAATGTTATAAATTATCGTTTATGTTTTAGGAAATAAACTTTGTTTCAATTGATACGGAAAATGGAAAAGTAAATACTACTTCAATTGCTCACGACATATGTGATCAACTAATCAACATTCCATTACAATTAGCAAAAGATTGGGGAGATCTTCCTAAAACTGCCATGGGGAGAATGCAGAAAATTAATTTTATGGGAGACTGGGAATTGTTTGTAGAATTTTTGGATAGTAAGACTTGTTTTTTTTTCCGGTATTTTGTTTTATTTTTTTTTTTAATAGGATACACTAATAGGATATATACAGAGTGAGTTAAGTTTTTAAGATGTCTGTATGTTTAGTACAGACATCTTAAAATCCGGTGCATTGTTATTGCCGAAAATAATTAATTGTAGTTATAAAGCACAAGGGAAAAAATTTCCTACTGTCTTGGTATATTATACAAAGTAAAAGAAAACTACACTTGTTTTTAATAAGAACATGAAATTTGTATATCGTGTGTCGAGTTATAATTTTACATCTCCCCTAAATGTTTTATTTTTAATGATAAAAAATAAATAAAAATATTGGTTTGTTAAGTTGGTTTTGTAGTTTCCAAATCAGTTATCAGATTTTTGTTATCTATCTATCTCTATAAATATAAAGGGTATGACAAAAAGTAAACTTAAAAATACACCTTGTATATTATATTACCACTAAAAAGATATTTTAAAGACCTTAAAAACATACAACATTTGTCATAGTTATTTTTATTACTTTCAAAAGTATTACCATTTAAATTTTAAGTTTCTCCAGTGTGTTCGCAATACAGCCTATATTACGACTATCATAATTAAATTGTATTGTTTTCTTTAAAAAGTTATATATTTTTTTATAATAGAGATATTAATATAGATAAAAAACAGGAAGTGTTCAGTAACAATGGGGCTTTAAAATCCAATACACTGGTAAAAAATTGTGATGGTAAATTATTTTAAAAGATTTTCGAAAATTTGGGCAAAATGCAGCATTTCTTTAAACTTTTGGCAATCTGCATATTAAATAATAATCTTAATGGAAAGACACTGGCGTTACTACAGTGGAGCCGTCCCCCCAGAGGCGGCCAGCCCTCCCAGAAAAATGAACTATATACGGAAATGTGTACATATAACCTTTCAGTAGTGTCTAGGCCCCCTCCAAGGTGTTAAAAGGCCCCCTTAGTTACGCCTATGTGGAAAGAAATATAAGTGGACCAAAAAATCATTAAAAACTGTTAAAAAACCAAATAGTTAGTTGAGATTAAATTTGAATAAAATTATTTTTGACCGTTTTTTTATACAGAAGTGTATTTAGTTGAACTGTGTACTTATACAGTAAAAGTCCTGTGTAGGTTAACTTAAAAATTATAAAAAATGTTTTAAATATACCTTGTTTTAAACCTACTTTTATATCTTTATTTAATATTATTTTTGTGTTATTTTCTATATTCAAAAAATATATTTCAGGAACAAGGCTTGATTTAGAAGGTATAGTAACGTTTTACACGGATCCAGAAATGCTTAAGGTCCTAGCTGATGAAGCTGAAAGAGCAAAATTTTATTTTAATCTTCCTGTTATACAAAAAATTGAAAGCCAAGTAAGAGTATGGCATAAATTAATTGAAAGGGTAAGTATTTATGGTGCTAACAAATGTTGGGTCTCTAATAAAAAACATTTTCCAGTGTTTAGTACAGTATAACCAAATTCGTAAAGAAAATGAATTTGTTGGACCTAATGTGGAGATCGAATACTGGCGTAGACAATTAGCACGTTTTACCAGTATAGTCGAATTTTTGGAAACTGAAGACAGTAATTTATATGTAGAGTTTTTAAGGTCCTGTTCCAGATCAGAAATTTTAAAGGTAAGATCTAATTTGTTGTCAACTTAATGATTACGTGTATAAAGAACAGGGTCTTTTTATGAAGCGCGGCCATGAGATATGTTGTAAGAGGTATTATTTTAAGAAAGACTGAATTTTTAGTTTTATAACAATGGACTTTTTCCATAAAAACCAATATTTTGTACGAGAAAAATTATTAATGACACATATTCACGTTTGTTTTCTACGTAACCTTTATAAATGTAACAGAAGTCTTTTAGGTAATACTAGGATTAAATAATAGTATTATTCTAGAGATAAACACGTCGTGCCAGCTCGACACTTTAAAACTTAAGGCGAGTTCTGCAATTGCTCGTTTTTTACTTTGCTGGTATTTATGTTTGTTTATTATCAGTGCCAATTACCAAAGCACTTACAGTTGTTTGTTTGGTTAGTTTTTGGTTAGAATGTTTTAAAAAGTCAGAACTAATTTAAAAATTAAAAAAACTAATTAATATAATCAGATTGCATTAGTTATAATGCAAAGGCAAAAAAACTATTTTCAAATTAGTTTACTAGTATCCAAATCACTATGAAATGGTGCTTACTCCCTTGCACGATAATTACGTCATATTCCTCTTTTCTGCAAGAATAACATTTTTTTTTTAAGGCCAAAGATTTTTACTTCTTGCAAGCTCATCTTTTTGGGAAAGTGTAAGAACTGTGCAAATCAGTTGGAAATTTATTTTAAAAAAACAAAATAAATGAACTAACTTAACCTCAAAGCAAGAATATTCTGTCCCCTTCGTCAAAATGCCTCAATCGACTCGAGGACAATCGGATGCGTCTAGATGTGATAAACGAACGATAAAGATGTTTTCCGCTTTCCTCCGGAATTAAATAAAGAACGGTTTCGTAGCGGTCAGATCATTCCGAGGTAATAGCAGAACGCGCCTTGACTTTCATATAAACATTCCGGATAGGATGACGCATCGGTCTTGCTTTGTTTCTTCTTTTGACCGTCTTCTAACCACGCATTGACAAAAAATCCCCTATTAATTTTTTAAAGTCGCTCGACATGTATACACAAATATACTCTGAACACATAGTAAAAAAATGGTTGATCCCCAACATTGTTACACGGCACCCAAATAAAGGTGAAATGCCTAAATTAAAATGACCAGCATTACAACCTTATTTTAGATATGGAAAAAACACGTAAACTCTGTCTACGATACCCGTAACGAATGCTCCGATAATCTCAAGTTCCTCTATTCAATGGAAAATTATTGGGAACCTTTCTATAGATTGGAACCTCCACAATTAATCCCGCACATACCTCCTTTACTGCATGCAATTCGGCTTGTTTTTACCACTTCAAGATACTATAACAGCACCGCAAATGTCACAGCTATATTGGTAAAAGTTTCAAATCAGATAATTAAGAAATGTAGAGACTATTTGGACTGTGAGGGTACTAAGACTGTTTGGAATCAGCCAAAGGCTGTAGTTCTTGATAAAATAAAGGTAAATATTTTTTTTTAATTTAATTATAATAGTTTAGTTATTTACATTTTAAGCGTTTTTACCTTGTACCGGGTGTCCCTAGCAGAGGGTTTACCCCTATAACTTTTTATCTTTTAAGATATTGAAATAAAATTTAGTATACAGCGTGTCTTCGGAAGTTGTTACCAAAGGAAACTTTTTAATTATTAACATTGCGAGAAAAAGTGTCTCTTCATAAAAAGTCCTGCTTGATAAGAAAATACATTTCCCCAAAAATAAATGTATGTGAGATGTACAGGGTGAATTAAAAGACTTGTTCCCAAATTATATACAGGGTATTTCCTAACTTCGGAATCGAAACTTTAAAGAGTGGTTTCCTTGTCATTTAGTATGAAGAAAAGTTCCTATAAACATATGTTCAGTTGCTAATTTCTTCGATAAAGGGCGTTAAATTTTTAAAAAAGTCGATCACTATAGGCATTAAATATTTTAAATGCCTTTAAACTGATTTGGTGCGTTTGTTTTATGTAACAAAGCGCGTGTAGCGAGATTGACTTTATTGGGTCCAGTGGCGTCTTAGTGGTCACCACACTAATAATACAACTTTTAAGTGTTATAAAAATTTTTCGTATCTAAGATATTAATATTTATAAAATACCGACTTAAAAAAATGCCCTGTATCTCAAAAATGAAGCAACTCCGGGCATATGTTTATATGAACTTTTCTTCACAAAACAACATAAGAAATCACCCTTTAACGTTTTGTACTGTAATTAGGAAATAGCTAATATTTTACATACAAATATTTTTGTGAGAAATATATTTTTCCATCAAGCAGGACTTTTTATAAAGAGGCACTTTTTTGTAAAGTTATTAATTAACTGAATAGCTGATAAATACCACTCTTGTAAAGATATCAGGGTATGATAAGAGAAGTATGATGTGTTAAACAGTTCAAAACTTCTATTTACCTTTTAATAATTCTACAAAATACTACTTCTCTACCCATTTTTAAGTAGCTATTATTTATGTTTCCAGACTTGCTTAGATGTCTACCTCAAATACTACCAGTGTTTTAGAAGAACTCAGAAGCAAATGGAGGAGCAGGGAGAAAAACCATTTGACTGCTCTGAAAGTTATATTTTTGGAAAGTTTGAAACTTTTAAAAAACGATGTGAACAGGTATTTATTTAATTAAAAAGACAAAATTATATTTTATTGAGGAAAAAATGAATTGTAGATTGTTTATGTGTTTAATACTACAGTCAAGTACTCAATTCTGCAAAGCAGCACGATAGAGGGTATCGATGTGTTTGCACAAAAGTTTGTGGATTTTTACAAAAATATATCTACACAAAAGTACGATGCGTTAAACCATAGACTGCCCTACTTTGAAAAGGATTTTAATCAATTTAAACAAAATGTTGTTGATACGGAATGGGAGCTTGAAGAATTTGTAGGTACCATGCTCGAAAAAATGAATGATGTCGATAATATTTTAAGGCTTCTCAAAAGGTAAAGCATTTTAACAAATACGAGTTATAGTTTTGTTAATAAAAATTTTACTTTATATGGTGCTGAATAATTTTGAATTTTAATGTCAGCCAGCTTTCTAATAAAAATAAACAAACCCACTAACGGTTTTTAGGTTTGAAAAACTTAATCTTGAATGCCTTCACTTAGAAGAACGTTATCTGGAAGCAATGATGCTGTTCCAACTAGAAATTGAGACGTTGAGAGATCGATATAACGAAGATAGACAATCGCCTATATTGCCGAGAAATATGCCACCCGTTACTGGAAGAATAAGGTGGATACGGCATTTTTATTCCAGAATTTCTGATCCTATGGATATTTTTAGAACCAAACCAAGAGTAAGAAAAGAACTTTTAACCTGTAAAAATAGTTTAGTTATTGAGACAATTAAAAAACAAAATGTTAAAGAAAGGTTGAGCTATAACTTTGGCGTAACCGTTGTTATTTATTGTTCTTATTATTCTACAGGGTAATTAAAAGTTTTTGGCAAAAATAAATAATTTTTAATCACCCTGTGTGATAAAGAATGGTTGGTATTCCTGAGGAACAAAGGACATCACTTTACCAATGTCTCCTATTTTGGTTTCTAAAATAGCTACTTTTTGATGATTTTGTCAGAATAGCTGTGACGAAACACACGCCAGTGCTAGACGTTTGTTTGAGAAATAATGATACTTGGTACCTTTCTGCAATATATGTTGAAAATTACTTTAAATTTTAGACCATTGCGTTTATAGCTGATATTCCCTTTCAGCAACAAACAATGTTTTAACATATATAGGTATTAGAAAAATGCATAAAATGAAAACGGCCGAAAATGTTAGTTAGTACCTTTCTCCAATAAATGATTCATAGTAAATAATCTAATGCTGGGCATATGGGTGGCCTTAACTTTGAACTTCGTTTGAAATGCTACATAGAATTTATTGTTGAACAAAAACAAAAATTTATATTTTGGCACCTATATCAAATAGGATTTCCACTTTTTAATTTAACTGACTGGTTTTAATTTTAGGTTATGCAGCACAGAAAAGTGCAAAAATGTATTCAACTCTTTAACGCTATGTCGTTGTGCTTTGTACACTACGAAAATATTTATCATGATGCTTGGTACAACTATGCTGGACAGGTGAGTTTATCAATAAATTTGCAAACACTTTATCACTTACAAAAAAAATGTTAAACTAATATATTTTTTTATTTAAGGTACGATGCTGCTTAATAAAGCCAATAATAGCAAAAGATGAAAAACACGAAGGTATTATGTCAATTTTCATCCTTACATTATCGAAGTTATCAGGGAAGCGGAATATATGTATAAGCTAGATTTAGGTACGAACAAGTTTAACAATAATATAATTGAAGAAATTATTTTTGTTCGTATTTTGTTCGCTAACAAAAATCTATTTTAATGTTTAGCTGTTCCAGACGTAGGACAAGTGCTAGTTTTTTGCAAGGATAAATTGTTGAAATCCTACGAAGTTGTGAAGGCTCTAATAGAACGAAATGATAAAACCAGAGCAACAATTCCACCTTTGTTTTTGCCAATGATGCGCGTGCAACTGCTCAAAATGGAAAACGCATTTATGCCTGGCTTTTCCACCATCACGTGGACTTCTATGCAAATTCCGGAATTCTGTAAGGAAGTAACTGATGTGCTCGATTATATCGAAATGTTTGTTAAAGAGGTAAAACTTTACATATTTCGAACTCAAGATTTTTAAGTAAGTATTTGTGTACAGGGTTATTTATTTTAAAGTAAACAGAGAGTTATTTTTAAAGTTCCCTGCACATTTTTAAAAAACAAATATACACATTTTGTGTATTTTTTTTCGTAGAATTTAATATTTTAATCATAAAAAATTAAAACAAAAACCAAAAAGTTACAGCACGAGTAATATATTTTTTAAATGAAATACCACGAAAATTTTATTTTAATGGATAGAGATTTTTACTAGAAATTCAGTGATATTGGGGGTTTTTTCCTGCGGTTCTAATGCAATTATTTATTATAAACCAACATAAGAATAGTTTCACCTGAAAAATCTGGCTGCCATAGGTCACAGGTGCTTATTTGTCAAAGTTAGGAATTTTAAAAATAACTTTATTCATTTTTGCAGTAGTTTTAAAATGAGGTTTTTATCAGAAAAAAGGCTTCAAATTATAATATATGCTAAAAATGATTTGATATATCTATTTTTAAACCCAAAAAGCAATAAATGTATTTATAAAGTTCTTGACTTTGATAAATAAGCACCTGTGACCTGTGGCAACCAGGATTTTTCCGGTGAAGCTATCCTTATAGTATAATTCAGTTTTTAATCAATTGCATCAGAACCGCAGAAAATAAACCCAGCAACCCCTATATAACCGAAATCCTCGTGAAAATCTCTATCCATTTATATAAAAATATACGGGGTATTCCCTTTAATTAATCCGTCACTCGTGCTTGTAACTCTTATGTTTTTGTTTCAAATGTTTTTTCTGATTAGATTATTAAATTACGGAAAAAATAAACGAAATGGTTATATTCTCTTTTTTAAAAAAGTATAGGGAAGCTTAAAAATAAGGACCTGTCTACTTTAAAATGAATAACATTGTACTTACTTTTCGTGCATAAAAAATTTGATAACCAAAAAAGTCTTTAGACAAAAAAACATTAAAAATACCGTTTTTTCGGGCAATACATTCTTTTAAAACACCTAGGGGGTCCCTCATTGTCTTCTTGGAGGCCCCTACTTATTTGGAGCCCGCTCCCCCTTCGGTACGGTAGTGTTTACAGGCTTGCAGCTTACGTAGATTACAATCGAAGGCTAAAAGCCTAAATACTAACGTACCGTGGGTGTCTTAAGCGAGGTAAGAGGGAGTTTGTTGACACGGGACTTAAATACTTGAAGATTTGGGGGAAGGAAAGACCTCCGCGGGCAGCAGGTTCCACAATCTAGAAACTCTAGGGATAAAAGAACGAACAAAGTGAGAAGTTCGGGTTCGTCCAGTTGGACCGTATAGGGATGCATACGCGCGGAACCACGAGTTTCTCTGTTGGGAACCGTGAGTGGAGGAACTATACTGGTCAATTCTTCAGAGCAGAAGCCATGGAAGTACCTATAAAAAGCGATAAATCGCCCACAGCCCGACGATGGGCAAGAGAGGGAAGCCTTTCTGTAAGTGAAGGATCATTAATGAGACGAATAGCTCTTCTTGAATAGAATCAAGAATGCTCAGGGTTGTTGGGGACGCCATGCCCCAGATATGAGAACAATATTCCAAGGGAGGTCGGATTTGGGAAACATATAAAGTGTATAAATTAGAAGCGGAAAAATACTTTTTAGCTCGAAAGAGAAATCCAAGCTTTTTGAAGCTGCCGTGGCTATAGATACAATGTGTTTATGCCAGTTAAGGTTACTTTCAAATGTGACGCCCACGAGATTGAAGGTGTCTTTGCTCTGTAGAACTTGGCCGCTCATAAGTAGAGGATGAGTATTTGATGACTCTTTTCGCGACAAGGAACATGACTGTGTTTTGGATGCATTAAAATGGACGAGATTTTTGGCGCCCCAATCCAATATTAAATTAAGATCCTGAGAAAGAGATATCTGCATCGCTCTGCGTTTATTTTCCAAGTCAGGTTTAGTGATGGGTTTAGGAACCTGAAAACTGGAGTGAAGGGTACTATCGTCGGCGAAACTATGAATGGAATTAGTTGTGTGGACGAGAGAAGGTCGTTGATGTGAAGAAGAAACAATGTTGGTGCCAGAACTGAGCCCTGAGGGACTCCAGCATTTATTTGGTGAAAGCTTGAAGAATGGCCGTCCACAATAACTGATATACGTCGATCAGATAGATAACTAGAGAGCCAAGTACAGAGTTTAGTTGGAAAAGACCATAGGAGGAAGTTTATTAAGAAGTGCGGCATGCCAGACCTGGTCAAAAGCTTTGGATATATCAAGAGCAACGATCTGGGACTCACCTAGAAACTCAAGAGACTTATTCCAACAGTGTGATACGAAGGAAAGAAGATCTGCTGTAGATCTTTTGTGGCGAAATCCATACTGCCTGTCATGCAAAATTTTGTGTTTCTCAAGTACTTAAGAATTTGTGAATTAATTAATTTTCCATTACTTTACAAAGAACTGAGAGAATTGAAATTGGTCTATAGTTAGATGGAAGCGATTTAGATCTTTCTTGGGAATAGGTTGAACACGTGCAGCCTCCAGCTCTCCGGAAAGATGTACTTTTAATTTAATTTTTGGCGTGTACCCATATAAATACCATCCATTAAATGAATCCGCCGAACTACAGAACATATCTTCTTATCCAACATATAAACTTTTTTGTTGAATCAACCACATTAGAAAATAAGGTATATTGGAGTTTGCTTTTACCAGTTAATTTTGGTCATTAATCTTTGAAGGATCTGTGCTTACTATTCACCAGCTTACAACATAGCATTTTTTATAAAAGCATGAAAATACAAAAAAAATAAAAAATTGAAGGCAAACAGCTGTAAAATAAAATATAGGAAAAAATAGCCCTATTGTACCAATCTTTACATTTTGCTATTTGCAAACATTTCCAGTGCCACAACCATGTACTTGTTGACTGGGTTACTGTTAACATGACCCGTTTGAAGCCCGATTTTACAGTCTGCAAATTGTAGTTTTCCCATTAACTTAAGAAATGTGTACTACGGATATCTTAGTCTAAAAAACTAAGATATTATCTAGCAAACTGCATCTTAAGATACATATTCATTTATTTACCACATTCCCCATTTTCTCGTACTGTGTCAAAGTTGATCTAGCTAAAGAATTCGATTGCAGTCACTATCAAATAAAGCACTAGTAGGAAGTGGTAAGGCAAAAAATGATTAACAAAATAAATATTAACCAACCCAAAACTAGAAATCATTCGATAGTTAAACCAATAAAATAAAACAGGCAATTTTACTTATAATGTTATTATATTTTTTCTTAAAACGCTGAACAAATTTCAGGTTAGAGATATGAAAGAAGCTAGAATCGATGAAGTGTTAGAAACTATAGCAATGACGCCTCTGGTCTACCTGCCCAGTCAGCCGGTACTACCCAGTGAATTTTTACAGTCTAATATTAAGTATGGATTAGACATAGGTATAATTAAAATATTTTAAGTAAGTGCTCTGCTAAGGTAATATTTTGTTTTTTTTTTTTGCAGCCAAAGAAATACAGCTAAAATCCTCCACCATCGAAAAATGTGTCAAGGATTTAATAAATAAATTTTTAAGCGTTATAGAACAGCCCGAATTGCAAGCGAACAAATATAATTGGTTGGATCCAGTTAAGGCAGTTAGGCCTATTGGATCTACTTCTAGGCTACTTACGTCAGCAGATGCAGGTACATTACCAGGGTTTTATATGGTTAAGTTTTTCTATTTTGATTTAAAAAACAGGGTACACTATAGTAGTAATAAGGTACAATAACTAAAAAATTTAATTACCCACACATTTTATCTTATTTTTAGCTTTCAAAGAAATTGACAGAAATGTCCCATTAGATTTAACAAACATTCACGCAGACTGCATCGAGATGTTTGCTTATTTTAACATGAAACTGACCGAAGCTTTAATAAAGGCTACAAAGTTTTCATTAGAAAAAGTAAAACATCGAGCAACAAGGTATGTGTCTGCAATTTCTTCTGTAATCACATAGTCAGATATTATATTGCGAACTTTCTAAAATTGCAAGTTGTATAAAGACATAACGCCAAAGAGTCACATTTACTTTTATAAACTACTGATCTCGATAGATTGCCAATATTATTACCTGCGCGAAACAAAAGTTACATTTCATGGGCGAAAAAACCAGTTTGTGCGCAAGCAAGTTGAGGGTAAACACACCTGGCGCCAAACAGACTATCCGCATTATCGGAAAGAATTTGTCGGCGGCGTTCTGGTTTTCTGTTCGAAGTACGGTAGCTAATGAGCACCACGGTCAGACCGCGGACGGAGGGTACGGGGTGCCGGCGGTGTTTATATTTTGCCACGGCTTTTAAGTGCGCGTGTTCGTCCACCCGTCCATTTGTTTACTGCGCGAGGTCGTAAAAATCCGAAAAATGCTTCTTGCCACTGCGGATCTAAATGTTGGTTATCTATGTTATAAACATAAAAATGATTTTGAATTACATTAATTCATTATTTTTGTGGTCAGTAGATATACAAGGCCGGTTCTATGCTAATAATAGTATATTATGGGACAAGCACAGCATTTTGGTCCTTTTCTTAAATTCCTTTTTCTTTGTTTTTATTTTCTCCATGCTATTTTGTATTTCTTGTGTTACTCATTTTTCCTCTCGTACGACTCAGCTCTCGCCTTATGTAAGAGTATGACAGTGCGAGTGCTAAGGCGTACGAGAGCGAACTTTACTATACTTTTTCTACGAGTATTGTTTTATCACTAAAAACATTTTAAAATAGCTTTCTTATGAATTTATACCAATTAAAAAACTCAGAATGCAGGGGTGGTTATAAGCATTACTGTATAATATTACAAATGTATCTAAACTGCTTTTTGTTTTAGCATTGGTGAAAATACTGTTCCTCTAATGATAACGTCAATGATTCTTCAAATTCCTTTGGCCACAATCAGCCCAAATCTTGACGAAATTCAAATGACCTTCTCTCAAGTCTTACAAAATATTCTAGATATTCATAAGTATATTGGAATGTGGGCACAGGAGGAAATAAAGTCTGCAATAAAAGGGGGTAAAATAACTAATATAGTTAAAAGTAAAGTTTATTTAATCAGTTTTCTTAATCTGGAAAAAATATTTGACCGGGTTAAAGATATGCTTCTAATAAATACACTTTGGGCCCTTAGCTTTGGTACTTAACTTAAAAGTTATTAAAT
Source organism: Listronotus bonariensis (assembly GCA_014170235.1). Lineage (NCBI taxonomy): Eukaryota > Metazoa > Arthropoda > Insecta > Coleoptera > Curculionidae > Listronotus > Listronotus bonariensis. The sequence continues at coordinate 91,697 of JACEGR010001866.1, forward strand.
AAATATTGACACACCCAAATAATTTGGGTGTGTCAAATATTTATGAGAATTTCTTTAAACTATCCTCGGATACAATTATCTGAAGGTCGATCCGAAATTAAATAGGATGTCAAGTCAAACATATTATAAATCAGTCAACCTTCAGATAATCATATTCGAAAGTAGGATTAAAAAGTAGCATGTGTGCGGTCGACCTAAGATAACTGTTTTATTTTAGAGGTTATGAGACCTAAACTTAAAAATTATTACAAGTCGGTAAGTGAAAATAAAGAAATCGTAAGAGTCTACATGAGTTTGCAAGGAGTTTTATATCTGTTGAGCCCTGATGTTGCCAACCTGCTTGAGGTAAGTGTAATTTAATTTAGCATGGTCTCATATGCGATAAATAATATTTATTATCAAATAAATCCGCCACATTTATATTGAATAAATTAAAATTTTTAAATCAAAATATATTTTTTAGAAATATCTTAAGTGGAAATATCTCTGGGTTGAAGAACGAGCTCAAATAATTGATCAATTTTGTGAACAAGAACCCTTAATCGTAGAAATTTCAGAAAAATTTTCTGAATACGATGCTAGAGCTGAAGAAATACGGCAACTGCCAGTACAACATGATGTTGGTGCAATCAGAATTGTCATGGGTAAAACAAGTTTTGCTGTTTAGATTTTGATTCTCGTAAACCTTCTTAAATCGACGGTGGTAATCTCGACGCATAACCCACTTTACCTATGCCAGAGAAAAGGTCCGAACATCCGATAGGCATTTTTGACGAATATTTATGTACAGGTAGTTTTGTTTAGGTTAGAGGAAAATAATTGCGACATATTGTAGTGAATGTGCAATGATATTACTTGAATATTTTCTACAGAAGACAGAGTATAGGTGGGGAGGGGGGTCATGGTTAGTTCTTGTTAGTTAACTCTTCTTTTTCTCTTCTTTAATTAAACCTAAGACTAATACACACTTAATTTTTATTTATTATTTTGCGGCATTTTATTTGAGAGCTGCGTGAACGCGGTCTGTCAAAAGATTTTAAATCCAAGAAACACGTCCGTGAATTGTGTGGCAGTATTAAAAAAACATTCTGTATAGTATTCAAAATCGGTTCAAATTCTCTCCCGTACAGATACAGATAGCATGAAAATTATGCGTCGAAAATACCTGCAGCATTACCATGAACCCTTCGCTAGTGCGTCGAGTTTACCGGTTGCAAAATTTGCATAATTACTTTTGCGTCAAAATTACATCCGTCCATATAAATTGCTATATCAAATCGTTTACGGTACCTTCACAAATATGTTTTTTTAACCAACAAAAACTATTATCTATTTAGGTCTTTTCTTTATTTAATTAGTGGAAATTACTTTTGTAACAACTCTTATTAAAACATCTTTCAGGTGATTTCCATTGTCCATTTTTTAAATGTTACAAATACTTTGCATATAAAATTTGTGTATTTACTTTTTTTATTTTAGGAATAAACCAACAATTTTGCTTCTATTTATTATTATTCATTTTATAGATCAATATAAGCTTGCTATACTTGTCGAATCTGATGCCTGGAAACATATTATGGGTAAAAACCTAAGTGACCGATACAAGAAGAAACTTGTTACAATGGTTGATTTCATCAAGACTCAAGAGAAAATTCTAAATAAGCCTATTAAAGATTTAGATGACTGCAGGTATACAAATAGGTTTTTTTAAATAAATTTTATATCTACCGTAGATATATATTTTTTTTGTATAGAAACGCTATGAATTGCCTTGCAACAATTCGTGAAAACTTTATTGAAATGGATTCGGATCTAAGTTTAATGGAAGAAGCCTACAGTACATTTGGCAAATTTAAGATTGATACGCCAAAAGAAGACATTGAGCGAGTGGAAAGTCTTAGATTCAATTTCCAAAGCATGGTTAATCATGTAAGAAGACCTGCATGCTACAGTGCTGGTCTAAAGTCAGGACCCCCTCCTAACTTTTGAATTGTTTGATATTTTTTCATGAAAATTTAAGGACTTTAGTAAGACTACATAAACTACATTTTAGGCAAGAAATGACATATAAATGTCAAACTGATAGTTGGGCGTCATTTTTAAAACAAAAATTAAATAGAAAACGTGGTCGTGTAGCACATTATTTAAATGAAAGCTCCTGACGAGTACCTTAAAACTTCAGAATATAAAGTCAATACCTTTACCTAATATACAATGGCGGTACATTGAAAATGACCTAAACACCTGATTAGGATAGCCATATTCCGAAACTAATAAAGTAAGGTATACCTAATGTGGTATTTTCTTAAAGCTTTTTTAAAGCTCAATTTAATGGTGATATGACTGATAGTATACAGGGTAGGAGAGAAAGTATATATATTTTTTATTTTATGCACCCTGTATATTAAAACATCATTAAAAAATATTTAAATTAGAATAATACCACATTATGCATGTCAGTGTGACATTTATATCTGTCATTTCTTGCGTAAAATTTGATTTATGTTGTCTTACTAAAGTCCTTTAATTTTCATGAAAAAATACCAAACAATTAAAAGGTTAGATGGGGGTCCTGTCTGAAGATGTATATATTTTTTTTTTAAATAAAATACCTATTGTTTGTATAGTCTAAGGCTGTCCAAGAAGATATTTGCGAGGTTCAAGGTCCACTCCTAGAAGAACTAACAAATGGAGTTGCAGTCTTTAAAGATGAAGTAGATGCCTTTGACAAAGATTTTGAAGAAAAGGGTCCTATGGTACCAGGTCTAGGCGCCAGAGAGGCCAGTGATCGCGTATTAGTTTTTCAAGATAGATTTGATGAACTGTGGAGAAAGTTTGAGATGTATAGTAGTGGGGAACGGTTGTTTGGGTAGGAGAAACTGTGTTTTATAATTTAAATTGATGCTATATTCTTCCTAATTCTACTTTAGACTTGAAGTTAATGACTATCCAATTTTACACCAAAGAAAGAAAGAATTTACTTTACTAAACAAACTCTACGGGTTGTATCTAGCTGTAAACCATAGTATTGATGGATACTTTGACATATTGTGGAGTGACGTTGATACAGAAGTTATATTTGCCGAGTTACAAGAGTTCCAAAATAGGTGCGCACTATGTTTTAAAAAGGTTTTCAAATAATTATTACTTTAAAACTTTGTTTAAGATGTCGAAAACTACCAAAAGCAATGAAAGACTGGCCGGCTTTTATAGATCTCAAGAAAAAAATTGACGACTTTAGTGAAACATGTCCGCTGTTGGAACTGATGGCAAACAAGGTTGGGTATCTTAAAATAAATAATTGTGCATAGGTCGATCATTTTCATACCTTTTCAGGCAATGAAAGACAGACATTGGAAACGAATGGCTGCCCTTACAGGATATCTATTTGACGTTGAATCTCCTACATTTACTCTAAGAAACGTTATGGAAGCCCCGTTGTTAAAATATAAGGATGATGTTGAAGATATATGCATTAGTGCTGTAAAAGGTAGCAATTTAATGTATGGATTAAAGTTATTTTTACATTCAATTCAATAATAACACATATTACTCTTAATGTATGTTTCTATTTTTAGAGAAGGATATAGAAGCAAAGCTTAAGCAGGTCATTGCAGATTGGGCAGTAGTGGAATTATCCTTTCACACTTTTAAGACTAGAGGTGAATTGCTATTGAAAGGGCAAGAGACTGGAGAGATAATTACCACTCTTGAAGATAGCTTAATGATTATGAATTCACTTTTAAGTAACAGGTAATGGCAATATATACCGGGTGACCTCAAAATAACTAGTAATCATATTATTTTCTTGAGAAGTATTTGATGATTTTGAAAATATTAATGAGATGTATGGCTGGATAGGATATAGATTTATGTTTTTACTCTTATATGGTATTTCCGGTTCAACCGGAAATGTTACCAACTTTGCTATTCTAAATAGAACATTAAATATGTATATATTAAAAAAATATTCTACAGCAAATATATGTGCCATACCGTATATATATCTTAATAAGTTTACGAGAAAATAGATTTAAAACTGTCATATTAACCGCCATTTTTTGCTTTTTTAAACAAATATAGCTAAAAAAGACAAATGCTGTTTTTCAAACTTATTAAATAAACATTATTTCCTAATATCAAGAAAATACAATTTTTAGTCTTAACGGAAGTGCGCAAAAATTGACTCTCAAAAATAAACAACTTCAATAAATTTAAATTAAATTTTATTTTAACACTTACTTATTTATCTTTTTTGTTTATCAAAACCTACCCCTAAACATAACAGTTTTTAAGATAATAATAATAAGAAGTTATTGTCTAAATCCTTTTTAGAAACATTTGATCTTAACGTCAATATTTATTGCTAGTAAATCTAGTTTAGTTTTACATTATTTTTAAGACTTTGGTTCTAGGTATAATGCACCATTTAAAAAGGATATTCAACTTTGGGTCCACAAACTAGTAACAACATCTGAAATACTGGAAAAATGGCTTATTGTACAGAATTTATGGGTATACCTTGAAGCTGTATTCGTAGGAGGTGATATAGCGAAGCAGTTGCCTCAAGAGGCAAAAAGATTTACCGTAAGAATTTCAATACATAATAAATAATTTCGAACTTAAATAATTGTTTTATTTAGAATATAGATAAATCATGGATTAAGATTATGATGAGGGCACACGAAATCCCAAACGCAGTTGAATGCTGCACAGGAGATGAAACTATGATTCAACTATTGCCCCATCTCTTAGAACAACTGGAGACATGTCAAAAGAGTTTAACTGGATATTTAGGTAACAAAACATTTTTTTAAAAATTATTTATTCTTATGTACAGAGTCTTCCAACAAGGCCTGAAAAATATCCATAGTCCGAGACTTGACGGACATTTTGCAGTAGGTATTTAAAGTTCTCCTAAAACTTGATCCGGCTGAAAGATACCGAAAAGACCCGATCTCTGGACCTTTAAATTTGCAAATTTGTTAAAAAAATACATTTTTTTAGAATCAAAAAGACTGTGCTTTCCAAGATTCTTTTATATCAGACCCAGTACTTCTGGAAATTCTTGGCCAAAGTTCAGATCCCACGTCGATTCAACCACATTTACCCAGTTTATTTGATGCCGTCTTTACAGTAAGAAATAATAAGTTATTAGTAAAACTATAGTTGTCTTTGGTAATATTATTTTATCTTAAAGTAATATCGTTCTTAAGTTCAGTAGTTTTTTAAGCAAGTGTTTTTATACTTATAAGGATGTATTTGATGTCAAAATAAAACTTATAAAAATTTGTTCTAAAATGCTCTCTACAGCCATCGGTAGTTAACAGTTAACAAATGCAACAATACAGCATTATTAACAAAAAAAGGTTAAGCCTGCGACCTTTTTTTTATTTAATATATACATATAATTGCTTCCCCTTTTATTCAAATGCGATTTTTCCAAAAACCGTGTGACATTTTGCTTAAAAATAAAAAATAAAGCTAATTTACTCTTGGAGAAAATTTAGTTTTTAAGCTTTTGCGGACCCTGTATACAAAATTAACATTGTCTCTTTATTAATCGTATTTATTTTTACAAGCAAATTTTTTTATGAATTTTTTTTTCGAAATATTAAGTTTTTGGTCCATTTGTCGTCTTGTAAACCCCATCCGTGGACACTTCGTATATTTAAATATTTTAGTTTTTTACTTACTGGCTTGCTTGATAAAAAAAATAGCGTAATTTTTTTTTATCCTTGGACAAACCACGAAGACTTAAAGCCTAAATACTAACGTACCGTGGATGTCTTAAGCGAGGTAAGAGGGAGTTTGTTCACACGGGACTTCCACAATCTAGAAACTCTAGGTATAAAAGAACGAACAAAGTGAGAAGTTCGGGGCCTGTCCAGTGGGACCGTATAGGGATGCATACGCGCGGAACCACGAGTTTCTCTGTTGGGAACCGTGAGTGGAGGAACTATACTGGACAATTCTTCAGACCATAAGCCATGAAAGTACCTATAAAAAGCGATAAATCCCCCACAGCCCGACGATGGGCAAGAGGGGAAGCCTTTCTGTAAGTGAAAGTTCATTAATGAGACGAATAGCTCTTCTTTGAATAGAATCAAGAATGCTTAGGGTTGTGGGGGACGCCATGCCCCAGATATGGGAACAATATTCCAAGGGAGGTTGGATTTGGGACACATATAAAGTGTATAAATTAGAAGCGGAAAAATACTTTTTGGCTCGAAAGAGAAATCCAAGCTTTTTTGAAGCTGCCGTGGCTATAGATACAATGTGTTTATGCCAGTTAAGGCTACTTTCAAATGTGTCGCCCACAAGATTGAAGGTGTCTTTGCTCTGTAAAACTTGTCCGCTCATAAGTAGAGGATGAGTATTTGATGACTCTTTTCGCGACAAGGAACATGATTGTGTTTTGAATGCATTAAAATGGACGAGATTTTTGGCGCCCCAATATTAAATTAAGATCCTGCGAAAGAGTGATCTGCATCGCTCTGCGTTTGTTTTCCAAGTCAGGTTTAGTAATGAGTTTTGGAACCTGAAAACTGGAGTGTAGGGTACTATCGTCGGCGAAACTATGAATGTAATTAGTTGTGGACGAGAGAAGGTCGTTGATGTGAAGAAGAAACAATGTTGGTGCCAGAACTGAGCCCTGAGGGACTCCTGCATTTACTTGGTGAAAGCTTGAAGAATGGCCGTCCACAATAACTGTTATACGTCGATCAGATAGATAACTAGAGAGCCAAGTACAGAGTTTAGTCGAAAGACCATAGGAGGGAAGTTTATTAAGAAGTGCGGCATGCCAGGCCTGGTCAAAGGCTTTGGATATATCAAGAGCAACGATCTGGGACTCACCTAGAAACTCAAGAGAGTTATTCCAACAGTGTGATACGAAGGAAAGAAGATTTGCTGTAGATCTTTTGTGGCGTCATATCAAATATTGGTCATTATCAGTGTTTACCCCCTTAATCCTCCCTAGAATTCGGACAAAAATAAATATATTGCCTAAAGTTATCGATATTTTCCACGCAATTTATGATGGCTCGAAGGGGGTGCATTTTAAAGTACATGTTTATAATTAAAGAAATTCCTATTTTGACCTCAAAAATACACCCAAAAATTATTTGTACCGAATTTTAAAACACCTGTATTATGTCTAGGTTGATTTTGACGAAAAGAAGACTGATACAATAACAACAATGAACTCAATGTTGGGTGAAAAAGTTCCCTTTGAAAAACTGTGGTATGCGCAGGGGTGTAGAATTTTGGTTAAATAATTTGCTTTCCGCTGTAAGAGAAACTGTCAAAGGAGTAATAGCAGCAATGGCTCAGTGCTTAGTTGATCCAGATTATGATTTTATAGCGGGATTTATTGGATTTTGTGGACAAGTAAGTTTTGGAATTTTACATGTTATTTAAAAATAAGTCACCGATTATAACAGGGTTTAAAGTCATAAAAAAATTCCAAAAATATTTATTATTATAGTTGCCACATAGTGCAGTTATTTCAAAAGTTTAAATTATAAAAACCTACTAGAAGCCTAATATTTTCGAAAACTAAATTATAGAAACGCGTAATGTTTGTTTACTTTTATATCTAAAAATGCCTAGGAAAAACGTTTTTGAAGTGATAACGTCTTATAATTCGATGGAGCCGGCTGCACGCACAAAAAAACATGACCCATGTGGCGTTACCTCGCTCTGAGGCGTTTCATTTATAAGGCTTGAAGTGCAAGCGCGAGCGCGGAACGAGCTAAAAAAGGGGACAGTCGGCCTTCGCGTTCGACATCTGTTTCTCTCCTACGTGAGTGGGCGGTCCGCGTTGACAGCTGCTATACAATAATACATTTGCATGTTTTCTTCAAGTATGAAGTGCAGTGAAAAGTGAATGTTGTGTCAATTGTTTATAGCAACCATTCCATCAGTATTTTCTTAAGACGTTGTCACGTTCAACTATCGTCAGTAAACCGACTTTGCAGGCAACCGATTTTTTTATATTACATATTTTCTATTTAACCATTTAAATAATTTATAAAATATAAAAGTGCGAGTACACCATTTTAAACGTTATCCAACAATGGTTAATTCTTAATTCTAGGCTGGATTAGTCGGGATTCAAATTCTTTGGACAAAAGAAGCTGAACTCGCAATTCGACGAGCTAGGGTGGATAGAATCGCCATGAAAATAACTAACCAAAGGTTTTTAGATCTTCTAAACTCTCTTATTGACTTGACTTCGAAAGATTTAACAAAAATGATTAGAACGCATTATGAAACTATGGTTACTATACATGTACATCAAAGGTAAATGAAATATTTAAATAAATAATAGTTTAAAAAACTAAAAAACACGCTTTTATATGCAACCGAACTAAAAATTAGAAAATAATTTTTCATTACAAAGAGTTTGTCACTTCAGAGTAAAAAGCGTGGGGTGCATTTTACTATTTTTTCATAACTTTTCCCTCATAGATATTTGCAAATAGAATAATTATAACATTTATTATATTAAGCACCCCACGCTTTTATTCTGAAGTGACAAACTCTTTGTAATGAAAATTATTTTCTAATTTTTAGTTCGGTTGCATATAAAAGCGTGTTTTTTAGTTTTTTAAACTATTATTTATTTTTCATTTTTTAGTTCGATATATCAATTAGTTTTTTAAAAATAAATGCTCCAGTTTATTCACTAAAAATTCCTTCGCCATTTTGTCAAGAGACACACAGGATCTGTAAAGGAATTTATTTATTCTGGCGGTCCTAATCAGGATAACGGGATACTGTTTTTAAATTATTGCATTGTCATCGGTCCTTGATACGTGTGCAAAGTTTCAAAGAAATTGAATAGCTGGAAGTTGGTAAAAATTAGGCTCAAAGATTCCGTTACATAGATAGATAGATAGATAGATAGATAGATAGCTAATAAAAGCGTGTTAAAAATGCAGTGTTTAATGAAAGCAGCGGCTGCTGGTGATGACCATTTTGGTGGGGACAACTCGCAACATTGTTAAATATACTATTTTTTTTTAATTGTTGATTATTACAGTCTATAAAATTACTTTAACTTTAACGTTATTTGTTTTACTATTAAACATTTTATCACTAAAAATGGATTAATTACTTATAATAGAATACCTAAATAAAATTATTTTAAACATTAGTTTTTAACTATGGTGCGGGTTGTCCCACCCAATTGGCTATCACCAGCCACCAAAATAGAGAAAATAAAGTAATGGTCAAATATTTCAGCCCTAGTAATAATAGTTATTAACAAAAGTTGCACATCGCCTGGCGAAAACTATAGATATTAAGGATGATTTATTTAGTTGTGGTAGTACCTTTTTTTTAAGAAAACACTGTATATATTTTAAAAAATTTGGATTCTACAGTATAAACTAAAAACAGTTTGTTTAGGGTAAAATGTATCTTCATTTTTTGAAATAATGATGCATGAAGATCTAAATATACATTATTTTCGATAATTAAATTGTAAAATGACTTGCCAGTACCTTATATTAAGTTGATTTTATGTTGTAGAGATATTTTTGATAATATATGCAAACTACGAGTAAAATCTATATTGGACTTTGAGTGGCAAGCACAGTGCCGTTTCTACTATAATGACGAAAATGATGACGTACTCGTAAAAATCACTGACGTCATTTTTTGTATCAAAACGAGTACCTTGGTATTACGGAACGACTGGCTATTACACCTTTGACTGATCGATGTTATATAACTCTGGCTCAAGCTATATGTAAGTTTTTTTTGAAAGTTTGTCCTCTATAGGGTAAGTTAAAATACATATTTTTAGGGATAAATATGGGAGGGGCACCCGCAGGCCCTGCTGGTACTGGAAAAACAGAGACTACGAAAGACATGGGAAGAACTTTGGGAAAATTTGTTGTCGTATTTAATTGTTCTGATCAGATGGACTTTAGAGGACTTGGAAGAATATTTAAAGTAACCTAGTCTTGTATATTTAAAAACAAAATCCTAAAAGAAGATTTTAAATTTGTTTTATAGGGTCTCGCGCAATCTGGTACTTGGGGCTGTTTCGATGAATTCAACAGAATTGAACTTCCAGTGCTTTCTGTAGCTGCTCAACAGATTTACATTGTTTTACAAGCTAGAAAGGAACGAAAACCCATGTTTATTTTTATGTAAGTTTAACTAAAACATTAGAGACAAAAAGCAACACCATAAATATGCTCACCTATCAGGGGCGGTTATATCAACTTATATCATCAATAAATGCCCAAAATGTTCATATTTGCCATTACACCTGTATGAAATACAATGAAATAGAAAGGATGTGGCATCCATGGCCCCCATGCCCCAACAATATTAATAATATTAATATTTTATTGTAGGGATGGTGACAATGTATCCATGAACATAGAATTTGGAATATTTTTAACTATGAACCCTGGGTATGCTGGTCGTCAGGAGTTGCCAGAAAACTTAAAGATCATGTTTAGAAGTGTTGCAATGATGGTGCCGGACAGACAGATCATTATCAGAGTCAAAATGGCATCTTGTGGTTTCAAAGATAATGTTATTTTGTCGAGAAAGTTCTTTACCTTGTATCAGTTATGCGAAGAGCAACTTTCTAAACAGGTAAATTCAACGCAAGATATAATTCTTTTCTGTTATTGGGTTTTTTTGTAAAAATATGTAACCTTTACAGGTACATTACGATTTTGGTTTAAGAAACATTCTTTCGGTTCTACGAACTCTTGGAGCTCAAAAGAGAACTCATCCAACTGATACTGAAGAGACTATTGTAATGAGAGTTTTAAGGTAAGTTTTTCTCCTCCCAGGTTAGTCAAGATAGGTGCCAGCTCTTATTATTATTGGTTTCTTTTAGAGATATGAATCTGAGCAAATTAATAGATGAAGATGAACCATTGTTTCTTTCACTAATCGAAGACATGTTCCCCGGGATAAAATTGTCTGTGCACTCATGGAAAGATTTGCAAAAAGCCATAATTAATGTGTGTAGTGATATGGGATTAGTAAATTATCCTGCTTGGAACCTTAAGGTTATTCAGTTGTATGAAACGTCTTTGGTTAGACATGGGCTTATGGTTTTAGGTAACTGTGGCATTAATAGAATGGAATTCTTAGGGATATAAATGTGTAATTTCAATATTTTTATATTTTTTCAGGACCTACAGGAGCTGGAAAAACCAAGTGTATGCATACTCTCATGAAAGCAATGACGGAAACTGGATTACCACATAGAGAATTGCGGATGAATCCCAAGGTATGTTTAAATGCTTGAAGGATAAATCCTTCAGCTCAGTGGTTAAATCGTGGAAATGATATAATATATAATGATATAATTGGGGGAGGGGTGGGCTTACGACAATCTATGGTACTTAATGTTTTTAGTTCTAAAGGTTCTGCTGGGAGTGGTGTTTATATGGAGTTGCCGTTATTATTGTAATAAGAAAATAACAAATATCTGCAGATCAGGACAATATTGTAGCTAAATTTTCCAGAATAGAAGAGTGTAATAATATGTACAATACGAGGCGCTCCAAATATGATCCGAACTTAAATGCTCAGAGAGAAACTATCGGTTCTAGTAACAATTTTGCAATGAGGTATTCGGAAGGCGTGCATCTTGTCAGTCATTTCAATTTTTCATTTCATAATTGCCATTATATTCAGGCCCCTTATGTTTTCGTTGTCCATCGCGCCTTAGTCTAAATTTATGACCATGTGATTTTAATTACTTCAGACCTCTCATAAGAGGTATTGGGAGACTTTCAAGATGATGACGATGTTGCTTACTTGATGCTTAACATCCAAACAAAGAAGGGCGAATGGGTGAAACAAAAGAATCTAAAACTATTGTTGATAAATGAAAAAGTTTAAATTGCCATGTATAATGGAACCCTGCATGTATAAACTAATCAACAAATCACATCCAAGATTGGTTGATATGGCTCAGTGCTATTCGCGAAGAAATACTAATCAACTTGCGTAACTAACAGATTAATATATTTTAGGCTATAACAGCGCCTCAAATGTTCGGTAGATTGGATGTAGCCACAAACGATTGGACAGATGGAATTTTCTCTACCCTTTGGAGACGCACACTTAAATTTAAGAAAACTGACTATTGTTGGTAAATATAGAAAACATATTCACGAGTACCTCTATTAAAAATGTACATATTCTCTTAAGGTTGGTATTAGATGGTCCAGTTGACGCTGTATGGATTGAAAATTTGAATTCTGTCTTAGACGATAACAAGACATTGACGTTAGCCAATGGCGATAGGATTGTTATGGCAAACAACTGCAAACTTGTTTTTGAACCTGATAATGTAGACAATGCCAGTCCAGCTACGGTGTCCAGAATGGGTATAAATTAAATATTTAACCAAACGATTTTTAACTTACTGTTACAATCTTTTTTAGGTATGGTATTCATGAGCGCCTCAGTTTTACCATGGTCTCCAATTCTGGAGGCTTGGTTTAAGACACGCCAACAGCAAGAAGCCGATTCTCTTAGAAACATTTTTAACAAATCTTTTGATGATTTGCATGGTTTCGTTCAAGCTAAATTAAAATCCAAAATGTTTTTTAGAGAAGCTTTGTATATTAGACAGTGTTATGATGTTTTGCAAGGAATTTTGGACGTATCTGAGGAGCCAAGTAAGTACTTTTAAATAAAATAAATTTAAGAGTTGACTAGAAAATAAACCTTTTTAAATGTTGTACATTTGCCTAATTTGTTTAACTTTTCTTATAGAGCAATGGACTGACAAGCAGCTAGAACGTCTCTATCTTTTCTCAGTAATGTGGTCATTGGGTGCGCTCTTGGAGCTAGACGATAGAGCCAAGCTTGAAGAATACGCCCTATCACACCCGTCGAAACACGACTGGCCAAAATTAAAGGAAAATGAGACTATTTTCGAATATGTCGTAAACTCAGACACTGGAAAATGGGAACACTGGAGGGAACGAGTGGAAGAGTTTATTTACCCCACTGATTCGGTTCTTGAGTTTACCAATATTTTGGTTCCCAATGTCGATAACACTAGAACAGGGTTCTTAATACATAATACGGCTAAGCAGAATAAATCGGTATTGTTAATTGGTGAGTCAGGCAGTCTAAGTTTGGGACACTATACTTTGGCCACTATAAATTGATAATAAATACCTACTTCGGTTACTGTAGTTTTAAACCAATAAAATACAGTTTTTGTTTAGGTGTTTTTCTCAATTTATAGTGAACAGAGTATAAGTGATCATCAAAAATTATAGGTGATACTTAATATGTAAAGTACGATAACACTAAATAAAGATCAAAAAATAATAAAAATACCATATAAATTTTGTAGGTGAGCCCGGTACAGCTAAGACAGTAATGATTAAAGGATATTTAGCAACTTTTGATCCAGAATATAAGCTGAGCAAATCATTTAACTTTTCATCAGCCACAACACCGAATATGGTACAAGTAAGTCTGTTAAGATGGTTACTTATTTACTAATATTTTTTAAATAGTCCTCTTTAGTTCCTTTAAGTATTGGGTGTAAATGGAACTACTAATTATTTTCCAAGAAAATTCATGCAGCATTTTTTTGTTTTAACAAGTTAAAGCCTTTAAAGTGTTGGCATTCATATTCACGATTATATAATCTATTACGTGGCCTGTATTTTCCTGATTTTTTTCTTTTATTTACAGAGAATTATTGAGTCATATGTAGACAAGCGAGTAGGTACTACTTATGGTCCTCCTGCCGGAAAAACATTAACAGTTTTAATAGATGATATTAATATGCCTGTTATTAATGACTGGGGAGATCAAATTACTAATGAAATCGTACGTCAGCTTATGGAAAATGGTAATAATACGTATTATTATGATTAAATCTATAAAATAAGTTTATATATAGAAAAAGTTTAACTTAACAAAAATCTCGTAACGTTGTAAAAAATAGATGTTTCAATAGCTCTTATATTTATGGCTTTTCCCCCTAAATTTTTATTTTTAGGTGGATTTTACAGTCTAGATAAACCGGGAGATTTTTCTTTTATTGTTGATGTAATGCTACTGGCTGCCATGATCCATCCAGGTGGTGGAAGAAATGATATTCCACATAGACTTAAGAGACAGTTTTGTGTGTTCAACTGCACTTTGCCCAGTACCACTTCCATGGATCTTATATTCAGTATGCGTTAAACATGTATTGCTTCTGTTCTTAGGTTTAAACTTTTAATAAATGTTGTTAGGTCAAATTGGGTGTGGCTACTTCTGCATAGAACGTTTCGAACAAGAAATAGTAGACTTTTTACCAAAATTAATACCACTTACTCGCAACGTCTGGACAAAAACCAAAGCAAAGATGTTGCCTACGCCAGCGAAATTCCATTATGTGTTTAACCTACGAGATTTGTCAAGGATTTGGCAGGGAATTTTGACAGTTCAAAGGCTAGAATGTCAAAACAAAACATCATTGCTGAAACTATGGAGACATGAGTGCCAAAGAGTAATATCTGACAGGTATATCACATAATTATTTTGACCCTGCATATGTCATAACTTTTCCATCAGTTACTTAGAAAATAGAGTCAAAATCTACTAAACTGGTTGTAACAGCAGTGGTCTTGAGTGATACTAAAAGAATTTCGGACTTGTGTGTACTTGTCTTTATTTAAACTATTCACAGTGTTTTGGGCAGTCATATCTCCGTCCCAATTAGTTAACATTTGAAAACGGACAGAGATATGACTGCCCGCGAAACGGTTTGTCAATAGTTAAAGTAAAGTCAATGGAAGTCCGAAATTCTTTTAGTATTACTCATGTAATAGGGATCAGAAGAATCATTGTTTACCACATTCAAACATACATTAGCAGTGGTCTTGTTTATATTATTCATTTATTTTTGCAGATTTACGATAATTAGTGACAAAACATGGTTCGAAAACGCTTTGAAAACACAAGCACATGATGAACTAGGAGATGATTTTGAATTTTACACCGAAGATGAAACGTATTGGGTAGATTTTCTCAGGGAACAGCCAGAAGCTACTGGTGATGAACCAGAAGACTTTGCTTTGATGCCCCCAAAATTTACGAGGAGATTCCCAGTTGGGAGTTTCTTAAGGAGAAATTATTCGGTAATTTAGGATTTAAATATAACAAGAAAAACATAATGGTTAAAATAATTTGTATACATTTTTACTAGATAAGCATTTTGTTGTAGATTAAATATAAGTAACTAAAATTATGTCAATTTTAACATTATTGTAATTTTAAGTTTTTATGGCTGAGTATAATGAAGCAGTGCGTGGAACTCCAATGGATTTGGTATTTTTCCACGACGCTATGGTTAATTTAATGATAATTTCGAGGATAGTTAGAACGCCAAGAGGTAATGCCCTTTTGGTAGGGGTAGGAGGATCTGGAAAACAGAGTTTAACAAGGTTGTCGACATTTATAGCAAATTATCAGAGTTTCCAAATACAATTAACACGGTAAGTTTGTAACGATGGTATTAGAATAATATTTAAGTTTACCCAGTAAAAAATAAAATATCAGACGTTAATACCCTTCTAGCATGCTTGCTAATTTTTTCTACTTGTAGATCCTATAACGTAAATAATTTAATGGAAGACATGAAACAGCTCTATCGAGTTGCAGGACTTGAAGGTCACGGTATGTCCTTCATTTTTACTGATAATGAAATTAAGGAAGAAACCTTTTTGGAAAGCATTAACAACATTTTGAGTTCCGGAGAAATAGCAAATTTGTTTGCTAAGGACGAACTGGATGAGATCCAATCGGATTTAATACCGGTTATGAAAAAATACAGCCTAAAAGGCCACCTACCGGTGACAATTTATATGACTTTTTCTTAACTAGAGCACGGCAGAATTTACATGTAGTGTTGTGTTTCTCACCCGTAAGTATTTGCAGTTATTATTAATAGAGAGATATGGGTGGTGTTGTAACGCCATGCGGTATTAACGTAAGCGCTATTATGACAGTTAAGTTATGCGCGATTCGATTTTTACCGTCGCTGGTGGTAATAACGTTATAATGTCAAAAAATCAGTTTTTGCGAATATCTCGTTTCCTTTACTTTTAATTGCATTTATATTTATTATAAAGTTGTAGAACACAAAATTCTTTACAAATTTGATTCTAAGCATTTTTTCTTATACCAACGGATCCGTTAATAGAGGGCGTAGTGTGTAAAGCACTTTAGTGTATGTACATACCTTAGCACGCAATCAATCTTGATATTTAGCAAATACTTAAGTAAAAGATAACATATTAGACTAAAAATCACGATTGATTGCTTGCTAAGGTATGTACATACAGTAAGGTGCTTTACACTCTGCGCTTTCTATTATCGGATTCTGACAAAACAATGCTTAGTATCAAATTTGTAAAGAATTTGTGTTCTACATTTTTATAATAAATATAAATGCAATTTAAAGTAAAGTAAACGAGATATTCGCAAAAACTGATTTTTTTGGCATTTGACCTGTCATATTTCGAGTTCTTTACACGATATCATAGGGGATTTTTAGGAAATATGTATATACAGTATATATAGGTATATACAGATATTTAGCTTATTCCGTGAGATTCCGAGATTGACCCTTTAATTTGACTGAGATGACTGGGGTAAGAAGGTTATTATTAAAATGGAATATCAATGTCAATAACTGTAAATTTAAAGATAATGCTGTAACTTTAAAAAATACCTTTTTAATACGTTATTCTGTGTTTTCAAGGTTGGAGAAAAATTTCGTAGTAGAGCTCTTAAGTTCCCTGGTCTTATATCCGGTTGCACTATAAACTGGTTCCAGAGGTGGCCGGAAGATGCTTTGGAAGAAGTATCGCAACATTTTCTGGGAAACTACGAAGTAGTGGCCACACCAGACATAAAAAACGAACTGATTTTAATTATGGCTGAGGTGCATGATGGTGTTTCTGAATTCTGTGACAAATATTTTGACAAGTAAGAACTAGTGGCAAGAATTAAAATATTTAAGGTCTGTTTGTTATTTCGTAATAGTAAACACTAGTAAGTTTTGGTTTTTAAATATACACTGGCAAGCAAACAAATTAGGTTGCATTAAAATTGGGACTGTATTATCTGTCATATGTGAAGGGGAGGTCCGGGAAGCCCCACCTTGCGGGTAATACTGTTCAACGTGCTAATTTTTGAACGTAGCCTCTAATCGGTCCGATTTTTATCACTTAGTACAAATATTGAAGCTAAATGCTAACTAAGCTGATGTGCGCTCCGCGGAATTGTTTTGAATCCTTTAGTTGTCGAGAAACATTTTGGATGCAAGTTGATGTATTTTTCCTTGCTTCAAAAATAAGTATCAAACATGCATCATTAAAATATCAAAATTTAAGTGCTGGTTGTATTTTATCATGCATTATAAATGTATTTTTGTAAGATTTTTTAAAGAATATTACAAGTTGCGCAAAAATGCGTTATCGGACATGGCCGCTTAGAGAAACTTGCTCTGGGCAAAATGGCACTTATACCATATATTTGCATTTAGCTGTGTAGATATTTTAAATGTTTTATTATTAAAAATAATATTATTTTTCTAGAGTATGTATAAAATGTGTTAATAATATTTATTTATTTTTATGTTGGGTACTGCCCATAGTCTTATAAAAATAATTTTAATATTTAAAAGATTTTGAATTTCTTGAATGTATAATAAATATTAAATGACAAGTTATATGGTTTATTTCATTTAAAAATGTTTTTTTTTTATAATAAAATATATCTAAATTAGTGAGCGTCATTCCAACCTATCAAGCATCAAGGTTATTTTTTCTGAAACCCTGATTTATCCAAAAATTAAGCATACTTTAATAAAAATAATAGATTTAAGCAATCAACGCCCTTTGTAATAGATAATTGTATGTTACTGACACTTGACAATATTCAAATTTGCTTAAGTAAAGAAATGAAATACTTGAATTACAGAAAAAAATATTCTTTTCTTATCTTTTTATTGTGAAAATTAGAGAGAGTTTTAATAAGTTCAGTGGTGGCGTGTAACCTAATAAACACATTTTATCTGTCTTTTTAGGTTCCGTCGTAGGACCTATGTGACCCCAAAAACGTTCATAACATTTTTGGGTTCATATAAGCTACTCTATAAAAAAAGGTTGATGATATAGAAGTGTTAGCCATGAGAATGAAGACAGGGCTCTCGAAACTGGTCGAAGCCCAAGCAAGTGTTGACATATTAAGGAAAGAATTGGCTGTAAAGAGAAAGAAATGACTGTAGCGACGGAAGCTGCTGAACTGGTAAATTTTATTTATTTTTATTTTTAAAATCACATCAGCACACACAGTAGGGGAGCCCACGATGCTAAATTGAGGATTTGAGCGACCTATTCAGTTGCAAAGCTTAGATGATAAAAAGTCGGTGGAGGAAGCGGCTATAGATTTTTAAATATGTTAAAAAATACTGTTATTATTTCGGCTTGTGGAAATCGTATCGTATCGGATATCGATTGTATATATATATTTTCATTTATGAGAGACCCTGTATGTTTCTGTAAAAGTTAAACCATATTTTTTTTATGTATCGGAAAAGTGTTTATCCGAATTTTTCAAGGTAATTAAGTTATGTTCAGAAAGTTCTCAAAGAACTTTAAAAATACGAGTTTAAATAGAAATCGATTATCTTTTGTTTCAGAAGACCTATCAAAAATACCAAATACGTCCCGAGATATTAGTCCTAGCTATAGTCGCAAATTATAATTTTAGTGAAAAAAATGTTTTAGCAAAATGGGAGTTTGATGAAACTTTGCAAAACTGCAACACTTTTTTTCCGTGCCCTATATATCATAGAAAATCTTAGCTTGCAAAAAATCGGCAAAAAGCAGTCAGAAAGTATAAGAGTTGATCTTCAAAACGTAAACAAAATGACTAAATCCGTTTAGTTGTTTCGAAGTTACAGCTTATTGAAAATGAACAAAACATTTACTGTGCCGATTAATTCTGTGACCAGTTGATTTTTTGTTATCCTTAAATTATTTTCTTTAAAATTAAAAAAAAACATGAAAATGTCAAAATTACGCTTTTTTTTAAAGAACTTTGTAGCCCTCCGCTTTCTTTCCGTCACTCTCAAATTTTCAGATTAGTGGAATATATACTGTTTAGAAAATAATTACTTCCCACTATCTTAATCTGACGTGCTCGAAAATTTCTGATGGATATATTTTTGTTTTTTACGATCGGCCCTGTATACGGGGCTCATATTTGGTGGAGGCACTTAACCGGGTGAAAGGTAACCTCTGGTATATTAATCTACCGCGCTGTAGTATATCCCGAAATCCCCTTGTCGGCTCCCCTAACATAATAAAATATATTTAAATATAAAGGTATTAACTGAAGTAATGGCCGCAAACCAAATAGCGTCAAAAATTAAAGAAGAAGCTACAATAGTAAAAGAAAGAGCTGAAAATCTGGTATCCATTATTAGTGTGGATCAGCAAGAAGCCGAAGCTAAGCTTCTAGCTGCAAAACCGGCTTTGGATGCTGCTGAAGCTGCTTTACAGGTAAGGAACAATTTAGATTTAATTTTAAAAACCGGACCTAAAGAATGCTAAATATATTAAACTCTAATATTAATTTGTAGACGATTAAAGCAGCTGATATAGCAACCGTAAGAAAACTAGGAAAGCCTCCATATCTGATTTTGCTTATTATGGATGCTGTACTTATTTACTTTAAAAAAGAGTGGAGCCTACCAAACCTGATCCAGAAAAGAGTTTTTTGGTTCCTTCCTGGGGTGACTCATTAAAGGTATGATTATTTCTACTTTAAAGTATTCTATTGTATAAATAATCATATTTATAAATTTTTATACATGTAACAGTAAATTCAATTTTCTTAATTTTCTACAGTACATAAAGATTAAACATTATTATTTGTCAAGTTGTACTGAAACAATATAAATCCTACTCCTTCCCGTTTTTCAGGTAATGGCAGATACAAAGTTTCTAGTAAAACTGCAAGATTACCCAAAAGATACTATTAACGCAGAGATTGTAGACTTGCTACATCCATATTTAACTCACCCTCTTTATACCTATGAGGCTGCAAAAACTGCTTGTGGTAACGTAGCTGGTCTAATAGCTTGGACCATAGCTATGGCGTCCTTTTTGAAGTCAATCGTGAAGTTTTGCCCCTTAAAGTAAGAAACTATTAACTGCATATTTTCTAAATAAATAATTGATTTTATTATAGTAGCATCTCAGATATTTCTAGAGATTAATTTTACGTTAATGCTGGTTCTGTAAAATAATTTGATGGGTCCAATTTTTTAATTTTAAATTTTAGGCAAATTTAGCTATACAGCAAGCAAAATTAACAAGGGCTCAAGAAGAGTTAGAAGCAGCTATGAATTTATTAGCTGAGAAAGAAGAGGAAGTTAGACAGTGCCAGGCACAGTACGACGAAGCTATGTCCAAAAAACAAGTAATATATGTTTATTGTTTACGAGTAATTGTATAAGGTTTTCACTTATATTTTGCCACCCACTTTTAACTATAACCAAGAAGGATAGAAAAAACGTCCTTTTCATACTTTTTCATCTATTATCTTTTAAGCATTAAAAACAAATGAACATCAAAAACTTAATAATAATTAAAAGGTAAAGCTACTTTTAAATGGAACACCCTGTATATTATGTCGCCATTTAAAAGGTCTTTTAAAACGCCTTACAAAAGTACCACATTTGATATATCTATCTTTAATAGTTTTCGAAATATGACCACTTAAATCTGAAAAATAATACATATTTATAATTTCCATTATACCTATAGATCATTTTCAAGGAAGTTCAATGTTTCGTCATACATTGTTGTTCTTGCTACATGTCATCTAAACTAAGAGTGACACAAAAATTACGTCATTGACGAAAGTCTGAAATAAATCGTTACTAAGCAATCAAATGTCAATAACTGTCAGAATCATTTTTCGATATTTAAGACATCTCAAATATTTTCAGTAATGCAAAAGTTGAGTAAATAGGAGAATTTTAAGTGTTTAGTACCTATGTTTTGAACTAACCGACATTCCAGAGCTACATATTTTGATGTACTATGAACCTGAATTTAACCTGCAATATTGTGAACGCAAATTATTATTCGTGCAGAGAAAAACAATTTTAAATAATTCGTGTTTTTTTGTGATTTTAATATACGATTACTGTAAAGTGTTAGTTTAGTTAATATACGTCGTTATTAAAAAACACATGCCGCCACGATATACTGAAGCCGAACAAGCAATTTTGAAGATGGTAAAAGTTTTTTCAAATGGAAATGTAGAAAAAGAAAGTAAATAAAGTAGTTTAATAAATATTCGTATAACGTCAAAATTAAAACGTCAATTTTTTTTTATAGGGTTTAATGTATGTTACAATATACGACGTGCCCTTAATTCGATATAAAGTCACATAACGTGCCGAAACATTAAACATCCTTGAAAAAATCTATACCTACGGCCGGCATCGACACTAAGCTGAGACTCTAGCTGTAATGGCAACTATATCCAGATTTAAATGGCCATATTTCCGAAATTATTAAAGATATATATCGAATGTGGTATTTTTTTAAGCTTTTTAGAAAATCTTTTTAATGGTGACATAATATACAAGGTGTCCCATTTAAAAAAGTTTGCTTCTTCATTTTTCTTGAGTTTTGAATGTTCATTTAATTCTTTTTATGCTGACAAGATAATAGAAGAAAAAGTATGAAACTTTTATACAGGAGGTTTTTTTATATCCTTCTTGGTGATTGTTAAAATTGGACGGCAAAATATAAATGAAAACCCTGTACTTGTTTCTTTGATAAATCATACTAGAAATAAATTAAAATAATCCCTAAAATACAGGTATATTATATGTTTAAAAAGTAATTGAAATTTTTTAGAAAAAAATACGATATTAGTTAATAGTGAACCCAGCTGGGTAACTTTAATGTGTGTGGTAGTAAAATGTGTTTTCTACTAAAATGGGTATAATTTTAGGAAATATTTGATGCAGCAATGAAAGTAAAAAACAAAATGGACGCCGCGACAACCCTTATAGACGGTTTAGCAGGTGAAAGAATTAGATGGACCGATCAGTTAGCACAATTCAAGGCAGAAACAGAACGATTAATAGGAGACGTGGTTCTCCTTACAGGATTTTTGGGGTATACCGGGCCATTTAATCAGGAATTTAGGGGTATTATGCAACAGACCTGGTTGGATGCATTGGTTAAAAGAAAAATACCAGTGACGTTGAGTTTAAGTATTATTGATAGTTTAACCGATATTGCAACGGTAAGTACTTGATATGACCAAAAAATATGATAGCTGCCGCAATAGAATTACGGAAACGAGTAAAGAAATCGGCGCCGAAAATTGAAGCTCTCTCATAAGCCCGCTTATAGAGACTCCGAAGCTGTCCATATAAGAGCGTGCTGATAAATCGTTCGTAATTCTGCCATTTGAACTGGACTTCCATTGCGGTAGCTATAATATTCTTTGGTATGACTTAACCAACAACTTTGGGAGTAAAGCATCTTTTACTTATAGATTGGTGAATGGAATCTGCAAGGTCTACCAACTGATGAACTATCCATTCAAAATGGTATTATAGTAACCACTGCATCCAGATTCCCATTGCTAATAGATCCACAGAGTCAAGGAAAAGCTTGGATAAAAAATAAAGAAAAGGATAACCAACTAATTGTGTCTTCCTTAAACCATAAGTACTTTAGGTATTAGTACACTTTTTTAAAACTTAAAAAAAATAGAGATATCGTAAGGCATTGTTTTAGGCCAGGCCATGAAAAGGTTTTCGTTACCAATATACATTGTATCTTTAAGTGGCGTGTACACCAGAAAAGGTCATGGTTCCGAGCCGATAATATAATATTTTAACTTAAGTTATCTGTTGCATTTTTCTAAAGAGCTAAACACTTCTGGTGATTATACAGGACTAATTTTAAGCAAAAATAATCACTCAAACTTTGTTAGATTATAATTGCTGACTTAGGCTTAAAATCATATTTTAATCACTAAACATCAACTAAATTACCAGAAATAAATATTAAAAGTAGGCAACTATGTATATGTACAGCATACGTGTTTCCTTGTATAACCAATATATTTTTATTTCGTAGAAATCATATTGAAGATGCTGTTTCCTTGGGTTACCCCATGATTATTGAGGATATTGGCGAAGAATTGGATCCCGTACTAGACAATGTTCTTGAAAAGAACCATATTAAAATTGGTACCACCTTTAAAGTTAAAGTAGGAGATAAAGAAGTTGATGTTAATGACAATTTCAGAGTTTATATCACAACCAAACTGGCTAACCCTAACTATACTCCTGAAATATTTGCTCGAACAGCTGTTATAGATTTTACTGTGACCATGAAAGGTTTGGAAGATCAGCTATTGGGTCGAGTAATTTTAACAGAGAAAAGAGAACTTGAGACCGAGAGAACAAATCTTATTAAAGACGTTACAGCAAATCGTAGAAAAATGCTTGAATTGGAGCAAAATTTGTTGTATAAGCTTACTACCACTAAAGGCTCTTTGCTTGATGACGATACTGTTATCGATGTACTGAATGTTACTAAAAACACAGCTGCCGAAGTAAGAGAGAAACTTCAAATTGCCAAGGAGACGGAAACTAAGATTAACGTCGCAAGAGAGGAGTTCAGACCGATAGCAACTAGGGGAAGCATTCTTTATTTCTTAATTGTTAATATGTCTATGGTAAATTGCATGTACCAGACGTCTCTGGTTCAGTTTCTTGAACGTTTTGACATATCTATGACACGATCGGAAAAATCACCCCTAGTTTCTAAGAGAATAGTGTTCATTATCGAATACCTGACTTACGAAATTTACAAATACAAATGTAGAGGGCTCTACGAGGCTCACAAATACATGTTTGTACTTTTAATGTGTCTCAATATCGACTTGGAAAGGGAACATATTACTCATGATGAATTTCAGAACTTTATAAAGGGGGTGCGGCATTGGACCTAAATGCATGTCCACCAAAGTGTGCAAAATGGATAACGGATATGACGTGGTTGAATTTGGTTGAATTGACTAAATTGAGACACTTCCAGTATATTGTTCAGCAAGTAGGTGCGAACGACAAGCAGTGGAAAAACTGGTTTGATAAAGATGCTCCCGAAGAAGCTGTTATACCCGACGGATATAACAGTTTAGATACTTTTAGAAGGCTTTTGATTATACGGTAAGCTCTAACAATAACGCTCAAATTTGAAAATAACGTATTAACTCTAAATTTTAGAGCTTGGTGTCCAGATAGAACTATCACCCAAAGTAGGAAGTACATAGCAAGTTCTTTAGGTAATAAATTTGCTGAACCCGTCATTTTGAATTTTGAAACGATGCATGAAGAGTCACGTCCATTGACACCATTAATTTGTTTTCTAAGCATGGGTTCAGACCCGACACCGTACATTGAAATGTTGGCGAAACGTTTGGAGTTAAAGAGTAAAAGTATTTCTATGGGACAAGGACAGGAAGTTCATGCTAGAAAGATGCTAGCAAATGCTATGCAAGAGGTACCAATTCTTTAAACAGGGGCCATAATGAAGCATTATAGCCTCTATCGCATTACACCACAACCGACCTTAAATATTTAGTAATTCAATTATTGGCTAAATATTAGGTTCACTATCTAAAATCTTAAACAGCTTTCACACGATATAATTTAATAAACTATTTAACTAAATTAATAATCAGATCGTATTGTGTGGATGCGATGGAGTCAAACTGACCAATTTAAGTAGATTGGATGGTCGAGATCGCTTGTCTCCATCTTACAAAATTGTATCTAGTATTGAGTATGGGGTTGTTATATTAGCGCGGCTGCTGTTATGTTACCAGTAACATTTCTTTTATTTAGGGCTTCTGGGCCTTGCTTCAAAATTGTCATTTATCCCTGGATTACATGCAAGAGGTACTGATGATATTTCTCGATTTGGAAAAAGGTATTGGCTCCACGCATCCAGATTTCAGATTGTGGATCACTACTGAAGTTCACGAAAAGTTTCCTATAAGTTTGTTACAGATTTGTATTAAATTTACCAATGAAGCCCCATCTGGTATTCGCGCAGGTAAGTAAACTATAGTTTCGGTAGAAAGAGTTGACAGGTTCGTATTGCACCATCAACCTTTTTAATTGGTTACCCATTATATCCCATCTCTGATGGTGACCCATTTCTCAAGCCCTTTAATTCCACCCCTCACCCTTACGTAATTAGCCACCCTACCTCCAATTAAACCCACCTCTGTAGAGAGTTAGAGGGTTCGACCAATCAGGGTACCTTAGAGGTGGAGTCAATCAGGGATAAAGGGTGAGGGTAGTCAATCAAATAAGAGGTAGGTTAGAGACCAATCAATTAGACAGCTTAACGGGAGGCTTAATCAGCAACGGGAGGTAAAGGATCAGCAAAAAGTGGCGGTGGTACAAGACGATCTGATCAATCAGCACGCAGTGCAAGCACCAGTGTTGCAACAGTGCCCATGGGTTATGCTATAAGCTCTTTATAATTGGAACAAAGCTAAACCAAATTTTCTTTAAGGTCTGCTAAGAACATACACCTCGATGAATCAAGATATGCTAGATTATTCCGATGCTTGGCAATACATACCGCTGGTATATGCAATTTCTTTTATGCACACTGTTGTACAGGAGCGTCGGAAGTTTGGACCTTTGGGCTGGAATATTCCATATGAATTTAATTCCGCAGATTGGTTATCCAGCTGTCTATTTTTGCAAAATCATCTTGACGATTTAGATCCCAAGAGAGGTATTAGTTGGCAGACTCTAAGGTAAGCTTTATTATTTAAGCTATTAAAGTAAGTACTTGTCATTTTTGATTGAATCGGAACAAAGTATGAAAAATACCTGTTATATAAACCCAAATTTAGAATTATTTTTAACACTTCTTTGTTAGATACATGCTTGGAGAAGTACACTATGGAGGTCGAGTGACAGATGACTTTGACAAAAAGTTATTAAATACTTTCTGCAGAGTATGGTTTAACGACGACGTGTTTAAGGACGACTTTCTATTTTATAAGGGATATAAAATAGTAAGATTTAAAAATGTCACGGATTATATCGCTTATATCGACGGATACCCTCCCACGGACCCACCTCAAGCCTATGGATTACATTCCAATGCAGATATCACGTAAATTTAAAATATATTTATTGTTTATTTATTATAAGTTAACATTTTAAAACCAATATTTTCTACTATGATTTTTTCTAGATATCAAACAAATACAACTATTGAGATGTTTGATATAATGTTAGCCATTCAGCCCAAGGAGACAGGAGGGGAGGTGGTGAATCCCGTGAGACTGTTGTAGCTAGACAGGCTTCTGAAATGTTAGCCAAATTGCCAAAGAGATATGATCCATTTGAAGTCAAAGAAAGGTACATGAAAGATTTTTTTTCATATGAGAAAGTTGTATTGATCATTATCTGATTTTCATGTTAAGTAATTATATTAATTTATATTGAGAAAAATACCTTGTAACTATGTATACTGACTTTTTATACCAATTTAATACATTACTTGTTTAGGTGTTTTCAATTTAAAGTGGCCAAATTATAGAAATGTTGTTTTTTAATGCATATTTTATTTTGTAGAAAAACAAACTCTAATCCTAAAATTGTCTGAATACTTTTTAATGAAATAGAAAAAATGTTCATTTTTTCGTATCTAAAAAATAATTTTAATGTAGGAATTGATATTTTTAAACCAAATAATTTATAATTTTTTTGCGGATTTCTCTACTGACCATACGTTTTTAGGTTAAAGATTATGGGAGCATTGAACTCTCTAAATATATTCTTGAGGCAAGAAATTGACCGAATGCAAAAAGTTATAAGCTTGGTTAGAACCACCTTATCAGATTTGCTGTTAGCTATTGAAGGAACTATAATAATGAGTGAAGTATGTAATTTAATATTTATACAGTGAATTCATTTGGAAACTAACCTCCTAAAATATCATTCTATCTTTCTGAATGAAAAAAATATATAAAGTTTTATTAATTTCCTCCCCATCTCCAGCTAATCTCACTTTCATATGTCAAATGGAAATGGAAAGCACCATACTCTTAATAATAGATTCGGTTTTCTCGTAAATTGCCAGCCAATCAGGGCTAAGCATTCTTAGCAGTCTATTGCGTCACAAGATTACGGCTTTTTGTTGTATACCTTGTATTGCTGCCGCCACACATTGGGCGAAGTTGTGGCCGAACTATTTGTCGAAACATTTGGCAAACTATTTGTAAGCAAGCGGACTCGAGAAAAATTGGGCCAATCAGGACGAATGTAAACGAGCTACCTACCTGTCCACACAATGGTTGTTTGCGAAAGTTCGTCGTAGTTGGCTCCAATGCCTGGCGGCGCCATTACAGGCAGCTATTTTTAAGAAAATTGCATAAGACGAGCAGATGTGAAATTGCAAACGGCATACGTATAGGCTATCCATCGATAACCAAATCGGTGGACACGGAAGAGATTTAGGAAAATAAAATATGTCTTAATAACTAGTTTATCTTTTTTTTGTTTTTTACATTAAGCATAAAAAATATATCCGATAACCTTTTAAACGAGTTAGGAAAAACATAAATTTATACAGTTTTCTGGGTAAACAAACAATAAGTTTTTTAATTCAAAGTAATAATTATTATTGCCCAATCCTTAAATAATCAAGGTATACATTTTATATTTGGAAGTAAAAGATAAATATTGTTCACACGCAGCTAGGGGGAAGCTAGATGTACCTGGCTACGCCCAGAGTAAGATCCCTAACACTATTTGAGAGCTAAGGCTGGAATATACCCTCCTTAGATCCTTTTATAGATGTTGGTAAAATATAACATATTATTTATGCTTCTATATAAAACTCTATTTAGTGGGGTTGTTCGATTTATTGGCATACTTTTTAGAGTACTACACATACTGTATGTTTTTTAGTCACTTGGCGATGCTTTGGACAGTATATACGATGCCAAAGTGCCATTTATATGGCGAAGAGGATCTTGGGAAGCTAATACTCTAGGTTTTTGGTTCACAGAGCTCCTTGAAAGAGATAATCAGTTTAGAACATGGTGTTTTGGTGGTAAAAATAATGGCTTTTATTTATAAAATATTACCCACAATGGGGTATTGCAAATTTTTTGAATGTTTTGTTTTCCAGGAAGACCTGTATGTTTCTGGATGGCTGGATTTTTTAATCCTCAAGGTTTTCTGACGGCTATGAAACAAGAAGTGGCAAGAGCTCACAAAGGCTGGGCCTTGGATCAGGTGTCTCTTTTTAACGAAGTGACTAAGAATAACAAGGAAGAAATTTTTAATGCACCTCCAGTAAGCAGCGATATTATTTTATTTCTTTTAATAAGTTCTTTTATATACAATGTAAAAAAACGTCTAAGAATACACAGACTTGGTTACAATTTTTATATTTTCACGTCCGTGGTCGTTGCAATTTTGTTTGTTTTTGTAAATACAATTGAAAGTAATAGTTATTTATTAGATAAGTGAGTTATATTATATATTATATGTAATAACTCACGTGTCTAATACAAAATTTTATTCAACACTTTCGTATAAATCGTTTTTAATATCGAAAATAATTTGAAAACGTCATCCATTATTTGTTACTTGTCATTGTCAACACCAGCAACAAAATTTTGTATTTTTTGGAAAGCAAGCTTGTTTGGTTGTAATGCATTTTGTTGGTAACTACGGGTTTGTTAAAGTCTATAATTCACTAGTGAGCTAAAGGGTACTTTAGCTCACTAGTGACTTATAGTACACTTTATATCCTCAAAATCTGATCAATTATGTAGATATTATATGTACGTGTTGGATAATAGTTATTTATTAGATAAGTGAGTTATATTACATATAAGTCACGCAAGAAAAGTTTAACTCTCGAGCCCGAAGGGCGAGAGAGGTAATTTTCTTAAGTGACTTATATGTAATAACTCACGTGTCTAATACAAAATTTTATCCAACACTTTCGTATAAATCGTTTTTAATATCGAAAATAATTTGAAAACGTCATCCATTATTTGTTACTTGTCATTGTCAACACCAGCAATAAAATTTTGTATTGTCTATAATTCACTAGTGAGCTAAAGGGTACTTTAGCTCACTAGTGACTTATAGTACACTTTATATCCTCAAAATCTGATCAATTATGTAGATATTATATGTAAGTGTTGGATAATGGTTATTTATTAGATAAGTGAGTTATATTACATATAAGTCACACAAGAAAAGTTTAACTCCTCGAGCCCGAAGGGCGAGAGAGGTAATTTTCTTAAGTGACTTATATGTAATAACTCACGTGTCTAATACAAAATTTTATCCAACACTTTCGTATAAATCGTTTTTAATATCGAAAATAATTTGAAAACGTCATCCATTATTTGTTACTTGTCATTGTCAACACCAGCAACAAAATTTTGTATTGTCTATAATTCACTAGTGAGCTAAAGGGTACTTTAGCTCACTAGTGACTTATAGTACACTTTATATCCTCAAAATCTGATCAATTATGTAGATATTATATGTAAGTGTTGGATAAACTTATTAATATGATTCTCTTTTTAGTTTTTAAATAAACTTCAAAATTACTAGTAAAAAATTTTGATCGCGTTTGTCACGTAAAAATAAGCTGCTAATACTAAAAAAGTCTTGAAAAGAGATTCATGTCTTCAGTGGCGTAGCGTAAGCAAAAACAGGCGTAGGCAGAGTCGTACCCGCGAGGCCCCTTTTTGTCGACAAATGATGGTGGGAAAAAGTTGAGGACCAAAGAAAAAAAAGGTCCTAACCTTTTACTACACACTTTGCATGTTATTTTCTCGATATTAAAAATTAACGTAGGAAAACATGTTTCTGCAAGAGCCTTTATGACAAATAACAGTTGAAGAACAAGAAAAAAGGTCCTTACTCTTAAATACACAGTATTCCCTACAAAATACAATGATTCCCGTAGGCAAACATCTACTTGCGAGGCCCCTTTTATGACAGATTCATTAAAAGAGCAAAAAAAGAAAAAAGTTCCCACCCTTTCATTTCTTACCTTTTTATGTTATGTCCGTATCTCACATTTCATACCTTTAACCGGAGTATACACGGTCATGCAAACCTGAAACGCACTTGCATGAAAGCAAATGTTAAATGAAGCGTTTGATACACACGATTCAGATGTACCTGTCAGTTCTGCGTCAGTTTTGGCAGCTGGTGGCGTGATCAACTTAAACATAAGCGTGATTCAGCAAAAAGATTTTTTAAATTTTTGTTAATGTATTCAATACTTTTAACTTTCCAAAAACATGGATAACCTTGGTACATATCTATAAAATCACGCAATACATCTTCCTAGCTCCAATGAGCCAGTTTTTTAACTCAAAACCAACAATATAACTCCGTTAACGACGTTCCTAAACTGAAACGGGTAACTGACATGTCCTACACATGCACAAGTTTGCACGACGCGCGCCCCGAAAAATCAAGCTTGGACATCGAGTCGCATGTCAAGCCAGATGTAGCAGTTTTTTAATACACATGGTCACATTTACGTGCAAGCTTTGGCTTTTTTGACAGATGTAACAGTTTTGCATGACCGTGTATACCCCGGTTTTCTTTGTCACGAGGCCCCTCCAGGGTCCTAATTCTCGACCATTAGAGAATGGACTCGATCACATCGCCAAAATGATCGTTCACTTCCCGGCTGGTCGCGTGATGAAAGCAGTCGTTTGCATTCAAGAATACCTATCTAAGCTTTTGGAGAGAACTCCGCCCACTTTTCTCATGAGAACGCTGTTTTCCAGTTTCAAGAATAAGGACTCAGGCGAGAGGCCGTAGGCCACCGCCTACACCTAGACGCTACTGCTTGTCCTTGACCCTAACTTGTAGTAACTAGTGACAAAAATAAATTTCGATTGGTGTAAGATTTACTAATTTTTCTTTTTTCCAAATTAGGAAGGAGTTCTGGTTTATGGACTTTTCCTAGATGGCGCAGGTTGGGACCGGAGGCATGTAAAGTTACAGGAATCCACCAATAAGGTCCTTTACACTATGATTCCAGTTGTGCACATTTTTGCTATTTATTCTACAGACCCCAAGCCTGCAACTCTTTATACGGTAAATACATACAGGGTTTGATAAAACGAGTTGGGTGTTTATTATAAAGTTACCATTTTCTAAATATCTTTTAATTAACAATAAATACAAACAATGACAGTCGTACAGAGTTGGGTCGAATACTAAAAATCGGTATTCGAATACGAATACGAATACCGGGAAAAGAAAGTATTCAAATACCAAATATTTGAATACTTGGAAGAAAAAAGTATTCAAATACTCGGTATTTATGAACACCCGGAATCGGTATTCGAATACTGGAAACGAAAAGATTCGAATACTATTAAAAAAGAACCTATGATTAAAAAATTTAAAGAGCAAAAAAACGTCTACACCTTATTTTTTCCAATTTTTCTTTCCTTTTGGCATTCTAATCATGACAAATTTTGGTATTCGAATACTGCATTCGAATACTTAGAACGCCGGTATTCCAATACTAAAAAAAGTATTCGTCGAATAATTCCAAAGTATTCGAATACAGAAGCCCGAATATTAGCCAAAAAGTATTCTGCCGAATACCGAATACCAAACACACAAATATATTCGAATACCGGCAAAATGTATTCTGAATACTAGTCAGAATACTCAGTATTCGAATACGATTGATTGATTGCCTTGCAGTGGCGGCTTGTGCATTGGAGAACAGGGGAGGCTAAATTCACAAAGACTATATAAACATTGAAAAGTCCGGTAATTTCTTTGGGGTACTGCACCCATTTAAAGCAAAATACGTAATATTTGCATAAATGCAATTGTGTATTGCCGCATTTATAGTTAAATTTATGGGGAGCTAAGCCTTCCTTGCCTCCTCTGACGAGCCGCCAGTGCTTATGGGTCAGAGCATAGAGTAAGGAAATTATAAGAGTTATCATGGAATAGCCGATTTAAGAATGGGTCATGCGAAAACTCCCAATATAATTTTATTCGTTTCTCATTGAAATACCGCCAGTTAGTCATTTCAGTAAGCTTACGTGTCTCCCCACCGCTGATGTTACACGAGGCGAGGCTTCGACCGACGCATTTAAAGTGTAAACTGGAAAAATGACAAGCCTGCCGCCAAGCCTGCCGCAAAAGCGGTACGAAAATTTTAGCATGCCATGGTTTCTCTTATCCGTTGGTATGTTACTTTATGGTCAGACTAATGACACTAGTTGCTAAAAGCGGGCTTTCCACTTATGCAACTACGCATGGAACATGAACAAAACGCATGCAAAAATGTGCTTGCCATTTGCGTCTTCCTAAATGTTGTTTCCATTTATGCCTCTATTTCAAAAGATATTGCCTTTCTTTATGTCCACATTTGTATAAACATTTGATGTTGGTTGTGCTAATTTACCAATATCGAATGAAATAGAAATTGTTACAATTGCTGCTGCAGTAGCAATTATTGTTAATGATGTTGAGGTGGAAAAAGAAAACGAAAAAAGCCATCATTCTGGGTAAACCCTTTTGCTGCAAAGGAGAAATAAGCTTTAAGTATTGTAGATGAAATAAGACTGGCACAGAACTCGCTGTTTAAAAACTTTACGAGAGCGGTGATACATACACAGTTTATATTTATCCGCCAGCTATTGTTGAGCATCACCTCGTTTAAATTTGTCTTTATATTTATTATCGGATGCCTTTCAAAGACAAGTAAAACTCCGGTAATCCTCGACAAACGCAAAAATATTAAATTTTAAAATTGCCAAAAAGGCAATTAATTATAATAAACCCAATCTGTAGTGACAATTTTAACAAAAAACGATAAAAAGGCAGATAGACACACGTGTCTCCCGCTACCAGATCGAACGACTTGCGTTTACTTGCAACTGCGTCGTATGCAACTATTTTCGGAATGCCTCTCCCTTTGCACTACGGGCCACTGTCGTTCAACCGACGCCGACGCATGCGTCTGTATTGCATGCGTAGTTGCATAAGTGGAAAGCCTGCTTTAATTCGATCGTGTGAGTTGCATTGCATCAGTGTGTAAACTGTCTAAGCTGCCTTAGTGATACAAAAATGTAATTTTGTTAGATCGAAAGTAAAGTATTAATTAAAGAAAATATTACATTTGGGTTTTTAACTATATTTGAATTTTCTAGTGTCCAGTCTACAAAAAGCAAGAAGAACAGGTCTAAACTTCATAACAGTCCTGTGGCTTCAAACTGTAAAGCCGCCTGAGCATTGGTGTCTTCGTGGCGTGGCCTTACTTTGCGATATTCAGTAGTTATGTAAAACTAGCCTGATAAGAACATTTATATAGTAATTAAAATAAAGTGTTTTTAACAAAAAGGTTGCGTTTATTTAGATTATTAGACTTAAATTCCTTAGTACGACCTAATACACAAAAATAACTATAACTTACCACCAGTAAGTTCACTTTAAATCACGATTGACAAGAGCAAATAAAAAGACCTGTGTATACCAAGAGATGCATTGTCAGACTGCCCATACGAAACTAACAACAAAATTGTATAAGACTATCTAGAACACGTTGATAAGTTTACACAATCTTTTTTTTTTTTAATAACCTGATTAAATGTTCGTAATCATCACATTAGTGCATACTTATATCGAAATGAAGTATAAAGAGAACGCTTTAGAACTGTCAAAACAACAAAAATTTACATTAATGCTCGTTATCGCAAAAAAAAAAGAAAAAGGTTTTTTAATGATTAAGTTTGAAAACTTAAGTTATTTTTATTTCTAAACATTTTTTCTTAATTCATGGTTTTTGAGATACCTCGTATACTACGAAAAAAAATAAATATCTAATAATTGCTTTTTAGGTTTTAGATCATGCAGAACTTTTTAGAAAGAATAACTTTTTTCGTAAAATTAATAATAAAAAGTTTCCCATATGTAGAGAACTTAATCGGACACACTGTGTATTTGCGTTTTAAAGCTTTTTTCGTATTTCAATTTTCAAATTTTGAGTTCGAGGCTTAATCCAAAGAGGGATTTACCAGTGTATTTATAGAATGTATCGGCTAAATAAAGCTTAGTTTTAGTTTTGACAAATTTATTTGGAGTAACAACTTTGTTTTTGTAAACAAACTTTCTAAATAAAGGGATTACTTTTAAATAGATAAAATAATACATCGTTTCTTCTTCACATCAACGGCCTTCTCTCGTCCACAACTAATTCCATTCATAGTTTCGCCAACGATAGTACCCTTCACTCCAGTTTTCAGGTTTCTAAACCCAGCACTAAACCTGACTTGAAAAACAAACGCAGAGCGATGCAAATATCTCTTTCGCAGGATCTTAATTTAATATTGGATTGGGGCGCCAAAAATCTATTTTTAATTTTATTGCATTTTAATGCATCCAAAACATAGCAAAGACACCTGCAATCTTGTGGGGGTCACATTTGAAAGTAACCTTAACTGGCAAAAACACATTGTATCTACAGCCACGGCAGCTTTAAAAAGCTTGGATTTCTCTTTCGAGTCAAAAAGTATTTTTCCCTTTTTAATTTATACAATTTATATGTGTCCTAAATCCGACCTTCTTTGGAATATTGTTCTTATATCTGGGGCATGGTGTCCCCCACAACCCTAAGCATTCTTGATTCCATTCAAAAAATAGCTGTTCGCCTCATTAATGATCCTTCACTTACAGAAATGCTTTCCTTTCTTGCCCATCGTCGGGCTGTGGGGGATTTATTGCTTTTTTATAGGTACTTCCATGGCTTCTGCTCTGAAGAATTGTCCAGAATAATTTTTCCACTAACGGTTCACAACAGAGAAACTCATGGTGCCACGCGTATGCATCCCTATACGGTCCAACTGGACAGGCCTCGAACTTTGTTCGTTCTTTAATCCCTAGAGATTCTAGAATGTGGAACCTGCTGCCCGTGGAGGTCTTTCCTTCACCCCCAAATCTTCAAGTATTTAAGTCCCGTGTTAACAAACCTTACTTAAGACACCCACGGTACATTAGTAGCTCTGTTCGTAGAGAAATCACAAACCAGTCAGCGCCAATCGGGTATTATTATTTAGTCAGGTGACCGGTTGCCAACTGGTCACCAGACGTATTTATTAAATCTGATTGGCGCTGACTGGTTTGTGATTTCTCTACGAACAGACCTAGTATTTAGGTTTTTAGCCTTCGTGGATTGTCCAAAGATAAAAAAGCAATAATGTATAAGTCGAAAAATAGCAATCACGAACCAACACAATAAATCTCAATTCCCAGCGTCCATCAGGAATAAACACATTCTAAACTAGAACACAATAGGGTTCTGACTGTTACAAATCAAATAATACACGAGGTAAACGTCGCTTAATTGAAACACAACAGCTCGTAGCTTATATACTTTAACTCTGGTAGTTACTTTTAAACGTAATAAGAGTAGATATGCCCCTTGACAATCGTGGACAATAATTATCTAAATTCGTTAACAGGACATAAGGTGTGCGTCAGTTCTTAATAGGTTTTCTTACGAACGGTTTGTAAAGTCCGATAAATTAAGTGAAATAATTGTGACTTGGTGTATGTAAAAATCTTTTCCGGTAATTTGTTGGTAAAAATTTGCGTGTTACCGGCTAATTTATTACAATTTTACGAATACCCTTTTTGCTAAAGTCATTTAACAATCCAGTAGTGTAAGCCTAGGTAGAATATTTTTGCTGCTACATTTTGTGATTTAACTAGGGCCTTCGATTGTGTTAATCACATATGATACAGGATTATTTTTAAGTTGATATTTTTCTTTTAACACGGCGAATGTAAGAAAATAAGAACATTTTCACTTGTAATACCACTAGTGCTAAATTTATTTCCGGAAATTTTTTAAGGCCACGAATATTTTGACAATTTATTTTCTTAAAATATTCGTGCTCGAGAAAAAATTTCCCGGAATAATTTAAGCACGTGTGGTATTCGGTAAGAAAATTTCACACCAAGTTTGTGGTAAATAATATTTTTTTAAATTAATATTTGTAACTTTGACACGAGCTTTAAAATTTTACTATAATAAATATTTTCCATTTTACCAATTGTGCAAAACAATGCAAATATATGTAATTTTAGAGCTTATCATTGTTTAATTTCATATACCTTATATTACTACTGTTGGTAAAAATAGTTTATTTTAATTTTTTTGACCCACACCTTGCTTTCGTTTGCTCTTCCTTTATGTCTACGACTTCAGTCTTATAATATTATTTTACTGACTGTAGTTGTATAAAATTGTCATTTAGGGTCTTAAAACCTTATATTATTTTATATTATGTTATGTCTGAAATACTACAACTGGTGCAAAAAAACATTTTATTTAATTATGTATGTGAATGACAAACATGACGTTAAAACAAATTCAATGATTATGTCAAAAATTTCCACTATAATTCGCTCCAGGGAACACCAGACAGAAGAAAAAATAAATACTTGTGTTGTCATGGTAATGCAACCAAAAACTACACATTTGATTAGTCAAAAAACAGTGGTGTGGAATTTTCAAATTAAATTATGTTCGAAAATTCTTCGTTTCCGAGATACAGGGTGAAAAAAATCCTTTTTTAAAACAATATTCTTACCATTCCAGATATTTCCACAAAAGTTGGTACATTTCTTTTGACCATTGCATTAAATGTTTAAAAGTTTTAAAAAAATTACCATTGGCGTTTTAAAAAAATTACCATATCGTTTTTTTATTTTTTATTTACTTCGGAATTAATTTGGTCTCTTGTTATTTTTTGTAAGACGAACGGCTTTCGTTTAAAAAATAAAAGCCATTTTAATGCATGGTTAAAGGGTTAAAGTATGGTGTTTTGTATGTAAAAAACTACTGATTATTTTTTATTAAGTTTTAATTGTAGTAACGTAGTTTTTGACTTTTTTAATACAAATTTTTCGATACAAACCATATCAGATTTTAGCGATTTTGCCGTGCATCAAAAAGGCTTTTATTTTTACACAGAAATCCTTTGTCGTATTAAAATATAAAATTAAAACAAATTAACTCCAAAATAAATAATTATTTTAAAAATAATTTTTATTTAAAAAAATGGCAGTGGCGTACTATTTTATTTATTTTTTTTTTTGAAAAATTCAATACAAATCCTGTTTGAACCTCACTGGTATTTTTTAAAACTTTTACAGCAAAAAATATAATGCAATGATCAAAAGAAATGTACCAAATTTTGTGATAATATCTGGAGAGTTATGACAAAAAGGCATTTTTTCTCAAAACGTTAACACCCTGTATCTTGGAAAGACATAACTTTATCAGAATTTTTTTTATTGCATTCTATACAGGGTTAAAAGGAAAATATCAACTTAAAAATAACAGTTCTTTTTTTTTTAATTCTTTGAATCTAATATTATTAAAAGTTCCAAAATATTGTAATAAAAATAAAACTAAAAGTAGAAAAAAAAGTTTGTTTACACACAGTATATAAAAGTATCTGTTTACTTTCAGGAATATCAAATTAATGATCATTGAACTTGTAAAAATTAATTTAATGTCTTTTGATGGGCTTCTCATTTAATTTGATATATTGATTAAAAGTTATTTTGGACTTTCTGATCACGTTAAAAGTGTCTAGGCTTTTAAACAGAGTATTTAAATGGTTTTTAAATATTATAGAAAAAAATTCTTCGTTTTCCTTAAAAATAGTTTCTTTATATTTTTTATGATATTTTCGGTCGACTGACTAGATACCCAAAGATATTTTGATAAAAAGTGTTAATTTTATAAAAATGATATTTGCAAGAGGGCAAAATTAAGTTTGGATAAAGAGTGTAACGAAAAATTGAACAATGAATTTAATAACAGTGATTTTGACAATATTATTTTGTATTGTTAGTGTATTGTGCCATGACTTTATTAGTCCGCCTACTACAGTTAAAGCTAGAGAAAATAACACAGTGTTACTTCCGTGTTATTTAAATACGTTATCTAATGGTAAGTAAAAATTAAATTAATTTTACAATTTTACCTAAAAATCCACTGCGTTTCTATTCTTTAAATAAATTGAAATTTTGTTGATATAAGTGGCGCAATTTGGTTTAAATACTGTGAAACAAGTTTACTTATATTTAGGCGAAAATACACAATAACACAATACCTACCTATAATAACAAGAAATATAGAAGAATATATTTGTATAATAACGATTTTAAAACACTGTGCTTATGCATTTTAGCATTTTTACTCTAGAAATTGTGGGGTTAGTGATATATTTGTAAAAAATAATTTTTAGAGATAAATAGTCAAAGTAATAAAATTGAAGGAGTTGTTTAATGTATAAAATTAGCCTCATAGGCCATATGGGATTTTTTAACACTTTAACTAATAGTAGTTACACATAGTGTACCATAAGTTGTACACACCAAGGTTAGTTTCCCAGCAAACACTATTTGCCGGCAATGTACATTTTTCATATTGGCATTGATGGTAAAGCATTGGCAATTGGTAGCAATATTATGCCAACATCTTATACGCATTAAAAACTCAACCCTAAATAAACACTTAATTGCCAATAAATATTACATGCAGGCGAATTACCGGCAAGCATGCAAAAATGGCGGCATACCAATCCTGATTAAATAAAACACGCGTTTTTGTTGCAGTCAAATACATATTGCATTTTTGAAGGCAAACCTTCAACACATATTCATACTTTTTAAACCATATTATTAACATTGGTATTTAACTAACACTAAAGCTATTTTTTTGATCTATTTATTTATAATGGCAGCTAAACAACAATGTTTTATGTTTTTTACATAATTTAAAGGAAATGGCCTTTTCATAACATTTTATTGTTAAAAATCATGCAAATAAAAATTAGGTCAAACAAAATGTTTATTATGTATTTTGGAGCGAATAAAAATAAAATGATGGTCTTTTTTAAAGAAAAGAATTTTTTAATAGACATAAATAAATGTATTCATTACCTAATAAGTGTGTGTTGTGTGTTATTGGTGATGGCTAGTCGAGAAGGCAAGATGTTCAAGTAGACTGTTAGGAGCTGTAAACATTTTGTTTAAAACTTTATTAAAAGTTTTAAAGACGTGGTAAAAAATATTATATATATTTAATAGTTTTTTTGACATACCGATAGATGGCGTAATGGACAATAAACTACTACGTTTCTACAATATCTTCGCTTTTTATCGTCTAAACCCATTAGACAAAAATAATTCGAGAGCGGTCTGCGGTAGGTGATCTCACTTAGCTTTGAAAGAAATATCTTCGGTTAGTGTAAAAATCTGCATCTCCAAGTTGGACAATGTTCCGAGAGATGGTACTTTGCATTGCAAGGAAATTGCATGCAGTAAGGAGTTTTTTCCTATTTTAATTTACAAATAAAATATCGCATCATTTTAGCTTTTAAAAAAGTATATGCCACAATTTTCGTCAATATGACGTCAGCTTGCTGCTTGGGAGTATCTGCATTTGCCCACTTTCGTGTCTTTTTGTTATCTTTTTGCCAATAACTTATTAATGATGGATGCCATCATTTTAAACGCATTTTTTTGCCAATAACTTATTAATGACGGATGCCATCACTTTATCTGCAACACGTGGCCTAATAACGGCCAATTGCCCACTTTCGCGTCTTTTGATACCTTTTGCCAATGCCTTGCCATTAAAGAGTGTTGGCAATGCCAGTAAATTAAATGTACAACGCCGGCAAAAAATGTTATATGGGTTATATTTATAAGGTTGCGACACATCCTCAACTCTTAGGCGGTTCGAGGTCGAGGAAGGGCACTCCACGGAGAAAAGTTGGCAAGACTGGGTAAAATCAAAGATGATGATTAATCCAGTGGCGTCTAGAATTTTCGCATTTCATTTTGCATTGTTTTGGAAGTGATATTTGTTGAAAAATGTAATTCTAAATGTTTTGTTTATTTAAAGTAAAAGAATTTATAACTAAATAATAATTAAAAACTGTTGTGTAAACGATTGTTCTACTAATACAATAAACTGTATATCTCCGGCACTGAACAACATGGCCGAAAAATGGGAGATGTGACTTCATAACACGTCAAAGCAATATGACGGAATATCGCGACCCTATATAGGCCGACTTTGGTACACACAGACAGACAGATAACTTCATGAAATCAACCATAGTTTTATTTATTAAAAATTCTATCAGCCTTTATTCATTTTTCAATATAGGTGTATTTTTTCCCTTAAAAGTGTTTAATGGTCGGTTAAATAAATACGTGTCTCTTAATTTTTGATGTACTGATGATTTACTGCAAAATATTTCCTCTAGCCTATGAGACAAAAAAAATATGATAATAATTTGCTAAAACCGAAACAACTAAGTCCACAGTAAAATTTTACAAATAAAAGTTAGCTTACAAGCAATATCTTTTAAAATTTAAATTTAAAGCTATAATTTGGCAATTTCTGAGAAATGCAAAGAGCATACCGTTAGCTTTAATTGTAAAACCACCTTAATCCAGTAATTTTGATGTCATCTTTACCCTTATAAACTAAGGCTAAAGATGGCATCAAAATAACATTTTTTTTAACTGGAGTAATGTGGTTTTACTAAGGTGACGATATTTAAGTAAGTAAAATATTTTGTTTTTATTTAAATATGTTTTGTACGACCGGGCGTAAAATTGTACTTTTACGCCCTAGGGCAAAAAAGTATCAAAAACACCCGTATTTATAAATTTATAAAAAATAATAAAATTAAATAATCCCCCGTTTTATTTTTGCTAAAACGACAATTTATTTAATTAAACATATATTAAAAGTATACTGATTACAATTTAAAACATTAAAGGTTGGGAAATTTTCTCCTAACTACAGATAATGGTTTTATATTAATTTCAGTCGTACAAAAAATATTGTTTGCTCATCTGGCATAAAGCACTTTTACGCTCACAGCTGTTTGTTGCCCTCGCGGAGCCGCGGGCGTAAAAGTGCTATTTTTCGCCCTTGGTACAAAACTAACTGTTTTAAACTTCGATAGAAGTAAAACTATCACAAAAGCGTAATTAACTCAGCACCGACGTTGTCTTAAGTTTTTCTTTTTCACGGTTTTCTTCTATTTAAAACAGTTCAGATCTCCATACAAGCATTACCATTCATGTAATAATTTTTATTTTGTGGTATTTTTTATTTAGGCTTTTTTTCAGATGGTGCGTATGCAATGGCAGTGAAATGGTACAAAAACGAAGTGCTCCTAGCTGATAGTGCAAACGAGTCAATTACTTTGCCCCCAAGACACATTCTCTGGGAAAATGGTTCACTGGAAATCCAAACAGTAGAACCTTTGGATACAGCCGAATATACCTGCGAAGTTATCCGACCTGAGCCTTGGGGAGCAGTAAGACAGAAACATGCCATTGAGGTTCTCCGTAAGTAAGATAAAGAGCAGTTATTGAGTGCATATTTATTATCTTCAACTATTGGATTCAATTGTTACTCTTTCTTAACAGAACAAAACATATTCCTATTTTAGATTCTCCAGCTGTAGAACCCTTCCAATAACTGGATTTTTGCAAGTGAAACTTGGAGAGGAGGTTCGAATGTCTTGCAAGGGAAGTGGGGTTCCATATCCCATAATAACGTGGTATAGTAAGGTTATTATTCTTTGTAATAAAAAAACTTCTAAACTGTTTTGAATTATCAAGTTAATTTATGTAATCCAAAAGAACTTGAAAAGAATGATCTGTTCTCGAGAAATGGAAAATATTTTTAAATTGTGTTTTAATGTTGTGGGTAACCCACATACATTTTTGCCAGATTTAAATAAATATGTAATATTTTTAAGGGAGAAGAACTAAAGCTGTTAGACCACAGAGAACTTTTGGTGTTTACAGCTTCAGACAGATATTTTAGCTGGAGTGTACGAATGTATTGCTGCGAATGGAGTTGGAGAACCTGCCAAGGCAAGGATTGAACTTAGCATTATCTGTAAGTATCTACACACTGTAGTCTTGGAAACTATCATTTAGCTACTGGCCAAATAGGACCGCTTTGGTTCAGATTTAAAAAATGTCATCCTTACATCTTCTTTCTTTAGTCTGTTGACTCTCGAAAGAGTGAAGTGACATCATGTCTCAATCGCTTGGATCGTGGTTTTCCCATGCTTCTCTGTCTTGGGTCGCTAGAGAGGCTCCGTGTAAAACATGGCCAATAATTCCTCTAACTTGGTATACCCATCATGTGGGAGATCTTCCTATTGGTCGTTTGTCATAAATTTTGCCCTCGACTATTAATTTTTCTAGACTTTCTGATCTTCTCGCTATACATACAGTATGTCTACGTAAGTTGGCATCATATTGGAAACTTTTTTAATATTAATTTTATGAAAAAAAGTTATTCTTTATAAAAAGTTCTGCATGATCCCAAACCTAAAGTACAATCATCAGAGAAAAAGTTGTCAGTCATCTACGAGGTTTGGCCAAAAATATAATTTTTCCTCAGGAGTAAAGAACCTGTATTTTTGCTAATATCGCAAATGGTTATAAGAAAAATATGTTTTAAAATTAAAAATATTTTTAAATATGCAATTTTGTTCATTTTCAATAAAAATTTTTATGTTAAGTTTATTTAACTGTCCTATGACATTTATAATTATAAAATATAGTGCACTAATGTACAAACGTAATTTTTCACCATTATTATTAAATTAAATACAGGTACTTTACTCAAAGCAAAAATTACATCTTTGGCCAAAACTTGTAGATGACTGATACAATTTAATATCTGATGATTGCTTTTTAGGTTTTGGACCATGCAGAACTTTTATAAAGAATATAACTTTTTTCGTTAAATCAATAATAAAAAAGTTTCCCATATGACGCCAACTTACGCAGGCACACTGTATGTTCGAAGTATCTAAGGTAGGAATGATTTATTTTTTTGATAGTCTCGTGGTTACCCTTTAGTTAATTTATAATTGAGATGTTCTGTGTATGGTATTCGCAAAATTTTTCTGTAAGCCCACATCTCAAAGGCATTAATTTTTCTTCAATTGGCGACTTTAACGTCCATATGTCTTTAACGTATATGTGGCAATAGGAAATAGTAATACTTTCAATAGTTTAAATTAATTTTTTTTGAGGCAGTTTTTCATTTGCGAGTTAGCTTTTATAGTTGCGTTTCATGCAATTGTTCATTTATGTTTGATTTTTTCTTTACAACCTCCTTTGTTTGTAATCAGAGAGTACATGAACATCGTTTATACTGAATCTGCTTAAACTGAACGGATAGAACTTATGAACGTGTTCTGAGTAGTCAATTTCCAAGAAACCTTCGAAATTAACCAATTAGAACACGTACTTATGTTCTATCCGATCGATAACGATGTGATACGACACAGAGAGAGTCCACACCGGAAGAAACGGCGGAGCGGAGGGGTAGCGTAAGAGATACTGGTTTCTTATTGGCTAAATTATTTTACGCTACCAATAAGAAACCAGAATCTCTTTACGCTACTTTCCGCTCCGCCGTAATTCCTCTGGTGTGGACTCTCTCAGAGACCCGAGATAGTTGTACTTTTTGACTAGTTCGAAATCGAAATAGTTCTGATGTTGGAAGGATTATGCTCTTTTAAGATAATTTTGTTTTTTTACATCTTATACATATGTATTAAATTTTTTAGACCCTCCAGAGCTGATGACATCACGATCATGGATACATACAGCCCCAGGCCATAGAGCGCAGCTTGAATGTAGAATATCAGCTGATCCCCAGGTACATAGTTATTTTTCTGATCCCCAAATTCATATTTAAATCTATGTATTAATAATAGACAAAAATGGATAAAAATGTATTGATACATTTGTAATATAGCTTTAATTTTGCAGGCCACTGTAACATGGCTGAAAGGTGAAACCGTTGTTCCATTGGATAGTAGAGTGGTGTCCATTATAGATGGTGACAAATATACACTTTTGATCAGAAATGTTCAGAGAAGTGATTTCGGGATCTACACGTGTCGTGCTATCAATGAATTGGGTCAGGGAGAAATCCAAATTCAACTTTCAGGTGAGTAAGAAGATAAATCTTTATACAGGGTGTCCAAAAGGGCTAATGAAACAACCTATAAGCATTCAGAAAATATAAAATGACCTCAGTAATAAATCGTTGGTTTTGAGATATTTGCACTTAACTTTGTTAAAATCGTCATCTTAGATCAGATTTTTGATTGTTACACCTAAAGAAATTCATATTTTTAGATTACGATTTTAGTTTTGCTGCATTGAATAGCCATTTTATTAATCAAATACCAATATTAAATTAAAAGTCTCTCTAATCTACAATGTGTCCACAGATGGACTTACCCATGTAACCTGCAAACTTTTTAATATTTGATATTTCGAAAAAGTTATTCTTCATAAAAACTTTTGCTTATCTAAAGCAGCAAAAACGTGCCAATATCTTGAAAACCGTCGATTTTGTTTAATGTTTTTTTATGTCTATACTTTTTTTTGTGATAATAGTTATTTTTTCGGACACCCTGCATATGCCCAGATCAGTATGTCTTGGAATTAATATATTTAAAAAAAAAATAGACTTTATATTATTTTACTTGCTATATCTAGATGTTCTTAACTCATAATTATTCTTTTAGGTGTTCCAAACCCTGGGGTTTTTAAGAAAACTTCTGAAAATGAAATAACCTCTAACAAAAACACTTACACTCTTATTTGGGAAGTTGATAGCTATACACCAATTATTGAATATTCTCTCTGGTTTAGACCATATCAAACCGGTCGTGGTTTAAACAGACCTGAATGGACTAAACTTACTATTCCAGCT
Source organism: Listronotus bonariensis (assembly GCA_014170235.1). NCBI lineage: Eukaryota > Metazoa > Arthropoda > Insecta > Coleoptera > Curculionidae > Listronotus > Listronotus bonariensis. Next base: position 136,678 of record JACEGR010001866.1, read on the forward strand.
GAACATAGCTCAGGGCCAGTGTATTCTAAGAGTTACACTTTAAGGGCATTAAAAGAGAAAACTATCTATGAGGTGCTCTTGGTGTCGAGGAATCGATACGGCTGGTCAAAACCAAGTCCTATATTGAGATTTGCAACCGTTGGGGCAGGTATGGCAATAAAAGTATTTTCTAACTTGCTTTATTTAAACAATAATACAATACTTTGGGTACTTTAAACTAAGAAAAAGACCTGAACAAAAATGTATTACATTGGTTTAAAAACTTCTGTAACCATAGTTATTTTCTAGGTACTTTAAAGTGCCAAAGTATAGTCAACAGTCATATTATAATAAATAAATAAATAGTACTATAGATTACAAGTCCTATGAGACACATGCAGAAATTTTCAAACCCTTAATATCTATAACTGATTTGTTGTTATTATAGAAACTAAGTTTTTTAGGACCATTTAAAACGTATAAGACAGTATTCTTTGGGTAACTTATCTTTTAGTTTATTTCGTGATTATTATCAAATGTCATGTGACTAAAAACCACACGTGTTGATGTGTCTTTAATCAATACTTCTCTCTCTATCTTTCTCTCTCTCTCAATTTTTTGTGGATTTTAAGGTAGAATTTATTTATTTTTCTTTCTTTTTGGTTTTAGAACTAAACGAAGATATGATAACAAGTGTACAAATTAGCACAGAAGATAATGCCATTCCTCTGGATTTCAGAATTTCATCTGCAAATTCCCTAGAAAACTTAGGTGCTTTTGTTTTGTTTGTTGTAAATGTGTTACTAATAAATGTGAGATAAAATAATGTGTAATTATTTATGTTTTATCGCGCTTTTATACTCATCAGATCCAGTTAGTCATCTTAATAAAAGTTGTGTGAAAAATAAATTGAAAAAAAGCTCTAAACTTTACAGGGAGTTAATCAAGTACATACCTTAAATTTAACAGGCAAGTAATTTAGAAAAAATATATTGTTTAAAATATGACTTAAAAATACAGAGGCAAAATATTCTTTACACATTTACTTTTGTAATTGGTGTTGGAAATGAGTTTTAACTCTTTTATACACACGTACGTATATTAAAAGTAATATATTACTATTTACACAAGACATTAATCAATTTCAAGCGGTTATGGATGAAATTAGTTTAAATAATTTATTCCTATGATTTATATTAAAGCTATTCTGGTATACAAAATCAATAATTACCGTAAAAATTTCGGTAGTTCACCGAAATTCACTTTTTCCAGTTTTGCACCGATAATTACTTATCAAAAAAAAAAAAAAAAATAAAAATAATAAAAAAACAATGGTATGCTATTTGTTTTTTACATATAATCTAGAATTAACTTTACTTATGAGAAATTATGCAACTATTTTCATATACAACAATTAAGTTCTCTAATTGCATTAAATGCACATAAGTCTTGGCTTAATTTAGATCCAGTTTAATTAAAAATAACCAAAGAATATCAGCACTTGCAAAAATTACTGCATAACATTCCTTTGCGCTTAGTTCATATACATAATTATTATCAAAGTAACGGACCACCTACAAATGCAACAAATTATTTAAAAAATATACACATACCGAGTGTAATAAAAGTGTAGTTTCAGAACTAACCAGAACTTATTATTATTGGATATGAGCCTGAAAGCGATTATACTTGCCAGTGGCGTACCGTGTACTAATATAGATGTGGGCAAAGTCGCCTAATCAGCAAGGCCCCTTTTTCGTCCCCAAGATATATTCGATAAATCTATGTTAAGTCGGATTTATACAAGGAAAAGCTACCAACGCATCAGCTCGTCGTGTTCTGTCTCACTTTTAAATTATTCCTCTTTTTGTTTCTCGCTCACTATTTAAACGGGACGTTAAGAAAGTAATAGTTAATTACCGTCTTTACTTGCATAACGCAGCATAACGCCTCTGTTTTTTTCTTGTATAAATTCTATCTTACCAAACACTTTGACCAGGGCGTAGCTACAGCCGTATCAGCCGTGTATCAATGATACGAAGCCCCCGGGCTGTAGGGGTCCCCAAATGTGTGTAAGAAAAAATTAGTGCTAAAATAAAAAACAGTGTAGTCGGAAAGTTGGGACCTTTTTTGGATCCCCTGTAAGAAGGGAAAAGTTAGGACTATAGAGCCCCCCAAATGTGTGTAGAAAGACAATTTGATTTTGGAAAGCGGGGATCTCTTTTTTTTGGTCTTCAAAATTTATTTTGGGGCTCCTTAAACTGATTGTGATAAGTGGCCCTCCAAGGCACGCTACGCCACTGACTTTGACACCACATAGATAGTGAAAAAGTACAAATTTGCGCTGGGGGAATATTTATAAAGCACCGGAATTTGAAAAAGTTTTTAATAAGCGGTTTTATTTAGCTTGCCCAGTGTTTTTATTTATTTACTTATTTATTTGTTTGTTTGGGTCAAATTTAGTAATTGGAATGTTACCCCTTCCTGACAATAGATCGATCTATTGTATTTTGGTACACATTTTTAATATGATCATAATACAATATATTACATTCTTTATGAATGAAAATTAAAGATGGCCGCCCATACAAAATTGCGGATTACATATTACTTCACAACAACCTCAATATGGGTATCAAAGGCTTGATTTGTAGAGTAGAGCTCACTAGGAAAAAAATAAAATCGAAAGATGGTCGCCGCCACAAAATGGGGGATTATATATTTTCCACGATTACATCAATATGGGTATCTATCTAATGAAAGGGCTTGAGTAATAAAATAGAGCTCATTCTGATATAAATGAACTTTAATTGAATAAGATTATGTAGCAACTCACAACAAAACTAAAAAAGTTGAGCACGTGAAATTGTTATCGTGATATATATTCTGAATTTGAATACGCTACGCCCAACTATTTTATATTTGTCTGATCAATACCCAAGATTGATGAGATAATTGGTGCAATCCGATAGCTAGGACTTACCGAATTATTTTTTAGCTTTAATATAAACTACATCATTTTTGTATTGTTATAAAAACCGTTTAATCCATTTTTTTTTAATATAATTTTTTTAAATAGTAATATTCTGGTAAGTTCTTTATATACAAGCGTGAGTTAAAAAATAAACGCAAAGTGGCCAATATTTTTTAGGTTTTCAATAAACTAAAAATAAACAGGGATTTTAGGTCTGGTGGTATTGTATTTAAAGAGGTTTCGCGATGCCCTTTTAAGTGCAAGTTCGTGGGCGAGGGCCCTATTCTCCCCACGCTTAGTTAGGCCCAATGATGTATGGACCAGGTTTGTTTACGTTTGAGCTGTTGTCATCAATACATCACAGTAAAAGCGCTAAAATGCGGTTTGCCAAATTTAATTTTTCTACTTAAACTTACTAACAACAAGTAGTTGTTGGATAAGCCTCTATATTAAAGAATTTTGTAATATAACTTTTTAAATGAACAATATATATATTTTTATTATTTTTAGATATCATAATAAAAAATCTGTTCAAATATTATGAGTTAATATCTTTTTGAAAAAACACAAATTCTGAAGAATACGTGATTATTTGTTAATCCCAACACTGCCCAGGGATTTTTACTCGATCGTAAATAAAACATGAATGAACTTTTCTGGAAAGCCAAAAGTGATCAAATAAAGCTTATAATGCGTTTTTTTGTGTATTTTCTGGTGTTTGTTGGTGATTAGAAAGTGTTTTTAAAGACAATATGGGTAGGCAGTGCTTTGTTTGTAGTTTTGTGTCTTGGACTATTTATTTCCGCACCTCACATTTCACAGGTAAATGAGACCAACGTCGTTGGGTGCATACTATCGCCCAAGGTCAAAAAGTAAGTCCGTCCATATTTCATTTCTCGCTTGCCTCAACCCCTTTGTCTATTGAGGATTGTTGGCTTAATGTTTATCACAGAATTATGTAGATGAATCAGCTGGTCACATACAGTCAGTAGGTTAGGCCTCTGAGACTTTGGATAAGCGCAATTTTCTCTAGCTTAAAAAAATATTTAAGAAAAAAGGATCTCTCTTAGGTGAAAAAAAGTTGACATGATAGCAACTTGCTTCTGCTAGCATTATGTTTTATGTATTTGTCGAGAGGCTTGTAAGAGGCTTTGCCTAAGGTATGATTATTCGTCGATATTTTTGTTTACATAACTCTGCAGACGATATTAAAATTTTTGTGGCATAATAAAAATGTAAATAATTTCAAACAAAAATATCGAAAAAGATGTTTTAATCAATGGTGTGATACAAATTTACTTTCTTTTAACATAAATAAAACAAATATATTGACATTTAGGTGTAACCTTAATATTATCACTTTAAATAATGAAATTATTAATAATCCTTCATTTACAAAATTTCTTGAGTATTTATGTAAAAAAATTAGCTCAGGTTGTTAGGCTCTTAGAATTCTTTCTACTGAACTTGATTTTCCACTACTGAAAACTAGTTATTTAGCATTAATTGAATCAATAATAAGATATGGTATTTATTTCTGGAAACTTTAGTTCAAAATCTGTTAAGCTCAGTTTTTATTTTGCAAAGAGCTATAAGAACTATTTGAAAATCAAATCTAGGGAATCTTGCAAGCCTTTATTTATTAAACATAAGATATTGACACTGACATCTATTTTTATATTGGAAACTGTTTGTTTAATATAAAAAAATATTAGTGTAATTATAATGAAAACTATTTATATAATTTGTAGAAATGACTCCTGCATTGATCTACTTATACCACATTCAAATATGATTAAAAAATCTATAATTTATAAATCAAAAAAGTAATTTAATCATTTACCAAATTCTATAAAAAATATTAAAAACATAAAGAAATTTAAAAAATATGTTTAAACAATTTTACTTAAAAGAGCGTATTACAATTTAAATGAATTTTTCGAGGATACATTTCCATAAAAGGTATTTCCTTTTTACTATTATACGTAGGGTGTTCGAAAAGTTTTGAGATATACACGTACATTTATTTGATTTTTTCAAAATAGTTTTCACCACATTGCAAACACTTTTCCATTCTAATCAACCAGTCACTGAAAATAGCTTTCCACTTATCCCAGGGCTCCAGTAGCGCGTCTTCAGTTTTAAACTTTGGTCCTTTCAGTTGGCTCTTTGACAAAAGGAAACAACCCAAAGTCACACGGCGCCAAGTCGGGGCTATAAGGCGGATGTTCCATAAGTCTGAAGCCTGCATCTGTCAAAAATTGACTGGTGAAGTTCAGCTCGATGAGGTGGGGCATTGTCATGATGAACGTACAAGCTAGCGAGTTGCGGGTTTGGGCGAATCACTCTTAACTTTTCTATAACTTTTGAAAGGCATACTGTAGTGTACCAGAGAGCATTTACGGTCTTCTGTTCTCGAAGCACAACACGTTCAATTATTCCTCTTAAACCAAAGAAAACAACTATCATTATTTGTTTACAGGTCTTGATTTGCGAACTTCAGTCGCGTTCGGCGCTTCGAGAACCCATATCTTATTTTGTTGTTTAGTTCGAACGTCGTAATAATAAAGATGTTTCATCTCGCGTGACGATCGACACTATGTCTTTAGATTTACCCTCCTGGAATTTGGACATCATTTTTTTACACCAATTCACTCTTTGTGTCTGCTGCTCGGGAGTTAACTTGTGTGGAACCCAAGAGTACAAATTTTCTAAAACCCAAGTGCTCATGTATGATCGTGTGTAATGTTGCTAAACTTATGTTCAATGTCTCTTCTAACTGTCGATAGGTAATTCGTCGGTTTGTTTCTATAGCTTTTTGGACGGCAGATATGTTTTCTGGGGTAACTACTCACACGGTCGACCTGAGCGTGAGGCGTTCTTCAAGCGAAAACGGGGCCCCCCTGAAATTGTTTATACCATCTGTATATGATCGCACGAGATGGACAGTCATCACCAAGTATAGGCTTCATTTCTTCTAAACACTGTTCTTGGAATAACCCGTGAAAAGGTTGGAAATAGATTAAATGGTACTTTAAGTACCATATGGTGTAACCCCAATTAAAAATAAATATCGTGCCAGCTGGACCTTAAGTAAAAGTTAATATTTAACCGTTTTAATTTTTAATCTTAATCTTAAAGGTCGATTTTTGTTAAAAAAAAATCCTAATTCACATTAATCGTAATTTATTAAATAGTAAATTTTCCACTTATATTAGGTACCTCCATTACATCAATTAATTGTACTAATCAAAAGAGACAACTTGGACGTACATCTTACTTTAGGGTCTAAGTTGGGTCATTCAATTTACGATCGGGGACAATCAAGTAACTAATTACAATTATTGATTTATTTTATTTGAACGTCAATTTTACCTAAAGTCGCGGCAGTAAACTTAGCCTTTACACTAGAAATACCATGCCAATTTAGGTTGTAATCGTAACTATTGCAGTTGCAATTTCGTTTGATAGCCGACAACTGTCTAACACCCCTTTAATATTTAAAAAAAGTAATTAAGCACCTCATGTAAGTTATAGGTCACATAAACCCACATAGAGCATTTTTTTATTACCTACTAATTAATTTTACGAAAAGAAAAGTACTTATTAATAATAAAAGAAGAGCTTTGAACTTACATTGTCTGTATTACATTTATTCACACAACGTTTCGGGTAGTATAGTAAGAACATTTTAAAAGCGGCAACGCTGGTACCCTTTGAAAATAATACAAAAACATAAAAAGGCCGCCTGCAATCGGACTATTTTATACAAAGGCGCGCTATCCTTTACAGCAACGCGCCGATACACTATGGGATAGAAATCCATTATTTTGGCCAAAAAGCAACTTTGAAATTTTAATGGGTCATGCTGTGTATTTCAAAGTAGATACTCCAAACTACATGTACGCAAAATTATAAAAGGATATGACGACTTCTATTGGGGTAATAATAAACTTAAAAATGTATTATAAGTAAACATAAATATACAACATTTAATCTACTTAGTTTATTATTAGCCTTGTTTACTAAAAAAGTAAAAGAGTTTAAATAATAAGAGCTATTGTTGTGTTTCCGATGCAGTCTCGCGAAGTCTCGCTACTTTTGTCAAAGATTTTTTTACCTTTTTCTTTATCAGTTTTTGTACTTACAATTGCCTTCCTACTTTTTGCTACTTCTGAGTGTAAGGACAGATTCAAGATTTTTTTATAATTTACAAGGTTTTCCATTTTAAAAATTAATATGTTTTGTCCTACACTGTATATCCTAAAAGATAAAAAGCATTCTGATAAAAGATATGGATTCCACAAAATCTACCCAACAAAACAGTGTTTTTTTATTTATTTTATACGTTAAAAAATAAAGTTGGGAAGATGTATCTCTATTACGCTTCTAAGAATAATTTAAAATTATTTTTCAGATTTGGATGGTCATATTTCCGAAACTAATTGAGACAGACACATCAAATGTAGTATTTTTTAAAGCATTTTAAAAGATTTTTTTGGTGGTAATATAATATTCAGGGTATTCCATTTTGAAAAAATCATACCTATTGTCGTACCCTGTATATCATAGAGATAATAATCATCGGATTACTGATTAGAATACTACCGAATTAACCAAACAAGCTGATATTTTAGTTTATTTTGTACAATAAAAATAATAATGTTAAGGGGTGTAAATTTATAATAACATATAATAAGTTTTAGGTTTCCAAAAGCATTTGTAATAATTTATAATATTTTTTCAATATTTGTAAAAAGCACCTCATTTTAAGTTAGATTAGTAAGTTTCAGAATTTTGACCAAAAAATTAATTTCTATCCCATAGTGCGATGACCAGCTGCATCAACCGGCATATCATAAAAGAAATATAGCAAAGGCGGCCGCGAAGACAAGCATGCCGATTTATTTGCTTTAACCTTTTTGTGATTTTTTTCTTATCAAAGAGCACCGAATTTACATTTTTAAACTGTTCCTTCTATACTACCTCTGTTCGTTTTCAAGTGTAAACAGAAAAGGTAATGTTAACTGGAAATTTATTTTGTTAACAGTGGCGTAGCTACTATGGGGCAGTGCCCCAGTGCCCCTAAGCCTAGAGGTGCCCCTCGCAGTTAAAAATAAAAATGGATAAAGAAAGTGGGAACTGAAAGAAAGTTAAAAAGGTACTGAGGGCCTTTTTTCTTTTGCTCTACAAAATTTTGGGGGCTCCACTTTACTTTTTTGCCCCAGGGCTCCTGCTGCCCCTAGCTACGCCACTGTTTGTTAATAATTTTATGAATATTATAGGTCATTGATGGAACTGCAACTTTGTGTTGGGAAAAATAATACATTGTCATGGATAAGTCTAACTAAATTGATCCATGCTTTTTCGTTTATTCACTGGCTATTTATAAACTTGACGTTTCGTTGTCGTTGCCATTTTGCCGTCATCGCAGTTTGAAAAACTATGCTTTTAAAAAATAAAAGTGGATAACAAAAAATGGTGAATGCGCAAGACTTATTCAATTTTTCAGTATTTAGGTAATTATTTAATATAGGTACCACCAGTGCCAGACAGGGGAAGAAATAGGCGCTAGACAGGGGAGTTTTAAAAAAGGGATTTAGGTCGGGTGGGGATTTTTGGTGACTAATTTCTCTGTGAATAGGGTGCTTTGGAATGAAATAGGATGCGAAAAGGAGGAAATGACCTTTTGTATAAGGCCATACGGCACGCAAAATAGGCTCTACGGAGGAGAGTTCTTCAAAAAATTTTGGTGGAAAATAGGCGCTCCGGGAATTCGTAGCCTAGGGCGCCTTAAACAGCATAATACGGCCCTGGAGTACGACCTTCGTTTTCTCTTTCATGCTCTTTGGGCCATCACCGTTTTGTAGGAGTTAAGGATATTGACTTTATAACTCCAGGGTTATAAAAAGAACTTGTAGGAACATTGAAATAACGCAAAACAAGGCCCTATTTAATTTTTTCTGCTTTCTTCTGGCGCCCAGAAGTCATACTAAAATTTTTCATTTTTCAGTTTTACTCTAAAATATAGTATTTACGCAGAGCTGGATTAAAGAGGAAAAGCAGGGCGTAGCCCGGTTTTTTGCCCTTCAATTTTTGTAGGTATAAAAATCCATTCAGTTTTACTTTGAGGGGGCCCTCACAGGCTCATTGCCCCGGAGCCCACACACCTGCAAATCCGGCCCTGTATTTACGTATCAATTCCTACTTCAAAGTGTTGATTTTTTTCTAAATTACTGTCGCTAGGCCTGGCAAAGATATTGCAGATGCACATTTTCTAAAGATATGCAACCAAGTATTTTTAAGATAAAATTAAAAACCTAAGACGAATGGTCAATGCAGATATTAAACATAGCGGTATAACTTGCCAAAAAAGTTTACCCGAAACAGAAGACGAACATTTTTAAAAAACAAACAAGTTTAAGACTGCAATCTGCAACTAGTAGGGTCCGCGCGTTTAGTAAAGAGGCCATCGACGTCATTATTTTCTGCGCAAAATCTCCTCTTATTCCTTCATCCACGTATTTAAAATGTTATTTATTTTTTCCCTACGACCACTTGTGAAAATAGCAAATAGCACACTGATTTCATGCATAGAAAATGCGTTAAAAGAACACACTAGTGTTGCAAAGTACTTTACAACACTGGTGTGATACATATTATGATGTCATTCTAAAAACTGCTATTGGTTTTGCAAGTGACATATTTATTGTAGTGACAGTAAAAAAACTTTTTATTTACCTTAAACGGTAGAACCCAAATTAGCGAAAATCATCTTATTTTATATTTATTAAAATTTACGAAAAAATAAAAACATAAACAAAAATAGACATAACCACAAAAACAACTTTCACTGACTGGCACAGTGTTGTCAGGTAAGTAGATCAAATTTAAAATCTTCCTTCTACCTTTGAGCACGTACTTTATAGAGGCAGCCTTGCCGCTTGACCGTTCGACCTAAAGCGCCAGAGAGAAAAGCCTATAGATCAAATTCTTCCTCTTTCTTCGTGTACTCAAACAACTAGTTAAATCTTTTTTTTAATCCCTAATTAAACCTAAGGCTAATACACACTTTATGAATCCACTTTCTTTTATCCATTCATAAATAGAATCAGACCCTTCCGACGTTGCCAAATGCTTTCCATATTTTGCATGGTAACTGACGTTTGGTAGTCGTTTTTCCTTACTTTAAGGACTTTAGGTTATGCATTTACAATTTTCATATTTTTTATATTTTTTCTTAAAAATATGAGGAAAAACTGTTATTTTTACTTAATTTTACATGTGATGTTCAGTTTCATTAACTCGTTTTACCAATTTTACCCCACCCAGCACCCCTTTTCACTCCCCGGTCCCGTAAGTTTATTTACTGATATTTTTTAAAAAACGGAATATTTTGGATATGCACCAACTTACGTTTTATTTAGAAGAGTGTCTAAAATATGTAAGAATCGATAATTTTTAAAAACCCTTATAATAGCAGAAACCGTATTAAACTATTAGCGTTATTACCTAACAAAACCATACAATTTTTATTAAGTGAGGGCCTTTTTAAATTCCAAAATGATAAAAGTTATATAATGCTTCTAGGTAGGTGATTTCGATGTAAAAATATTGTCAAAACAGTATTATATAGCAGTGAGGAAAAGTATATATCACACTAGTGTTGCAAAGTAAATATCACCCTAGTGTTGCAAAGTTCTCAATTGTTTTTATTTTTTCTGAACAGACAAACTTTAATTTATTTTTTTTGGTGAATAATTTGTGGTCGTAGGAAAAATAGTGTACAGTACTTGTGTGAAAATGACTCTCTTACACTCGTGGGTTTGTCGCACTCGGCTAACGCCTCGTGCTACAATATTCCCACTCGTGTGAAATTAGTCATTTTCCACACTTGTAATGTAATATACTATTTAAAAATCAAATCTTTAAAATGCCTACTTCCTAGGTAACGATACGAAGCCCTCGAAACCGCGATTGCAAGAGAGTTACAGAAGATTTCGGGTAGATAATGATGACGTTGGTGGCCTCCTTTTTACTAAACTCGCGGACTTTACAAGATAATTTAATGGAAATGGCGAATGGCAGAGATAACTTTAAAGTTCTCTAGTTAATTTATAATAATTAGCTCCTGAAAGAAATATTGAACTACCTGAAATAAATAAGCAATTATAAACGCATTTGTACAACTACTTAAGTAGGTACAGTAATTTTGTTTTAAACTACCAAACCGTTACTCAATTTTAGTGATGTGATTATTATACATGCATTTATGCCGGTAATGTTCCACAAGAACGCCAAATAAACTACAAGAGATACTTATCATAAGATCTTTTAAGGCGTGTGTCGTACGATTACCTTCTTTATTAGGTTATCTTGAAATTATCTTAATTGCTTTGCATTATATCCTTGCTGTAAACATAATACGATTATAAATATAACTGTGACACTCTTATGATACACTTGTCGCGTTGCCGAAAGAGGGGAGGGGAAAGCTTCTGACTCGCGCCAGAAGCGGTTATTTATAATAGATTTTCATGGCGGTACAAATAAGGGAATAGAAGTAGAGAAAAATGAATTGAATAATAGTAATATGTTTTTTTTTATGTTTATTATTTATTTATTTTTTTGGTGAAGTAGCACTT